>JACXSJ010001426.1:0-63812 GCA_014851325.1 Pentalonia nigronervosa
GTTTTTTTTTTTCTATTAAAACACAATTTTTATATATCGTAAAAACGGTCCATGTCGGGCGGGCGACTACGATAAACAGTAAAGCACGAGAACTCAAACAACGGTGCCCGGAAACATTGATTTAATCTCGGGGAAATCGTAGAAAACGCTTTTGTCGTAAGTGCAGTCTTCTTTTTTTTTTTTTTTTCTGTCTCGTACGACACACACACACACACACACAGTACTGGCCTAAAGGTAATGTGTTCTAACGTCACTCACCTGTGCGTACCGGTCAACGACGCCCTCGCCGAGGTTGAGGTGCGTGCCGGCAGTGCAGTTGTCGCCCAACTGTTGTTGCGACTCGACAATCCGCAGCAGCCGGTTGACGATGTCGTTGTCCAGCTCGCTGGCCGCGGCCGCGGCCGTCTGCTGCGGCCTGGCCGGCGCCTGCGCGTTTGGCCGCGGGTTCCTGGCGTTCCGCGACCGGCCGTGCCGTATGGCCGCGCTCTGTCCGGCGCCACCGGTGGCCGCGCACTGGGCCAGCACCAGCGCCGCGGCCACCAGCAGCACGGTCGGGTTGACGGTGGCCGACATGCCGCGTCCGCCGGCCGTCGTTACAGCGGCCGCGACGGTGACCGGCGCATCGGAATCTGCTGCGCCCGCGCCCGCACGCCGTCCGTTTGCGTCCCTGCAGAGCGTTTCACAACAATGAGTCACAACAATCGCTACAGCGCGCGTAACATAGAACAGTATACACAATGCGCGTGACGTCTGCTGCGGGTCGGGACGTCGCCGCCACCAGTTTGTCGGCGAATAATAATTACCGACCGTGTGAGCGGCGGCGGCGGCCGTGTTAAAAATTGTTTCTACGCGTTGTTTTTCGTCGTTCTCGTTTGTGTCCCCCCCCCCCCCGTTTCGGAGTATTTGGGCGAAAAAACGCGTCGCGACTCACACGTTTACCGTCGAGTGCGATCTGTACAAACCGACCGTTCGACGCGGCGTCATGCGTGTTAGTTTTTTTTCTAAAATTCCGCTGCGGCGGCTGCGGTGAATGAGGCCGAAAGGCTAAGTCCTCGACGCGCTCGTCAACGGAATTTTTCTTTAGTCTCTCTGTACAATACGTTTCTTGTGTTAAACGACCATCGTGACGTTATGGACAAAATATACGGGGAATATCGCGCAGCGTTACTTGTCACGTTACCTTTACCATAAGCTACGCCTCAACAAACATTATAACTCACCAGTAGGCATACAAGAGAAGACGAAAACATATCTACGATAAGCCATAACAAAAGGAAATATCTAGTTTTGTTGGGTATTAGTGATGGCTTAGAAAATCTCTATAGTAAAAAATAACTAATCGATGCTGCACGAAAACATTTACAAATAATTCGTCCTTGATTTAGTTAAGTGACTGGACAAGATATTTTTTTTTTTTTCTTACAATTTTAAACAGTACACTTTTCAGCGAGGGACTAGTATTTCCTCTATTTATTGATTATGGTCTACTGAATAGTACGTTTTTTCATAGGCACTAAAACTGTTTTTACAAATATATGCATATCAGTATTTAATATTTTCAAGTCATATTCGTGTATAACTCGTATGTTTAAAGGGTTGGAGAATCCATATAGACATAAATATAATATGCGATTCAACAAAAGCAATCAAAATTTGAAACTGAGTGATGAATGGTGATAGAAATTTAGCGGCCCCTCATTTAGTAAAACTTTCAATTTAGAATGTGCAGCACAAACGTACACAATGGATGTATTTTATTTGTGTTAATCAAACATTTAAAAAAGGGAGATCCAGTCAAATATAACCATGTCGCTTTGGTGCAATTATCATAAAACTAATAATTTAATTTCATATAAATCTGGATATAGGTAGATAAATAACTACATTTTCGTAGATATTCAGTAATATTATATATTATTATTATTATTATTCAATTAACATAAAAGCATATTATACTTTATATCATATTCGTTAATATTAATCGTAATATTATAATAAATCTGTTATCTTTTAATTATTGCTTAAAGTAAAACCTAATGTGAATGTGTGATACGTAGTACGTACCATTGTTACGGCTTAACTATTATTTTCAATTACCGTACCCACTATTATTCATCAATCACAATTGAGCGCGTTATGATAATAATTGTTATAATAATAAACGAAACTTTTTAAGACGATTTATGCTAATTTTATTTTCGATTATCTCTACTTCAAGAAAACGATGAAAAACAGCTTTGAGGTTGAAAAACTGTAAACAAGGTTTTAACTTAATTCTAAAAAAATATTAACTTTTTGAGAAAACTTTAGAATTGTTTCCGTATGCAGTGATTAATATGTGAAAAATAAGGACGTTCGCCCTAATAACCGATTCATTCCCAATATCTGCACTTTTTTTTTTTAATTAATCGAGCAACAGTTTATCAACACGGTTATTCATTAACATATACTTGCAACATTAAAAAAGTATAATTCTTATTAACTTATAAAATCAAAAATATTGGATGCCAATTACAAATCAAAAGTTGTTAATGGATGGTTTTACCAATAACATGAACATAATAAATCCCTATAGACAATAAAAAATGTTAGAACTGCAAAAAATGTTTTAAATTAAAATTTTTTCAAAAAGAAAATGTTAGAAAATGTATGTACTTTTTTCAATAAAAGAGTATGATTTACTATTATTAAAACCATTCTTTAGTAATTTTATATTTGCATTTCTAAATAACGCTTATTATAGTTTTTTTTAATTTTTATATTTATCTTTAAAGTAATATCAATGGATATTCTCTTTGATCATATAAATCTTAAGTCATTTTTATCTCTGGTAAAATGTACTTAATACATATATTATATACGTATTACTAGTAAAATAATAAAAAAAATTTTTTTTTAATATTTATCTTTGAACGTACACATTAAAAAAATATATAAATACTTGTTAGATTTTAGATTTAGAGCTGAAAAATATATAAATTAATTTCACAATGATGTGGGGTTTTTTTTTTGAGAATTTTTACACGATTTAAACTGAAAAAAATGCTTTGATCTTCGATTTTAAGAGTTGTTTCTGATAGCAAATTGAATCTAATTAGAACTTTAGGGAGACAAAATTGAAAATACCCAGTACTTTTCAAAATAATCAGAAAAAAAAACAAAAATAAATTAGGGAAAAACAAGAAATTTACGTAATACTAGTTTTTGGCAAAATTGATTTAATTATTTGATATTTTTACCAAATGTTTATATGAGCATATACTAGACATGATATAATTTTAAAAATATTTAGGCTCTCCTTTCTATTTACTGATTGTTGACATTTTCACTTTTTTCTATTTAAGTATGATAATATTTTTGTTTTGAAGTAAAAACTTGAAAATTTATAACACAGTTCCTCATAAACTTTTTTTACAGCAAATTTAAAAATACAGAAAACATATACTCACATTTTTTATAAAAACATCCAAAAATTATATTTTTACGAAATTCATAGAAATCATGGAAACTTGTAAACTATTTTGTAGTAAAAAATGCATACAATTTTGAATGTTTTTACTTAAGGTTTAAAAATTTGATACAAAATTTATCATAAGCTCACTTACTGTAAATAAAAAAAAATTGTTATAAAATCTCAATAGTTTTTTTACGAGCGATTGAAATTTCAATTTAAAAATAAAAAATCCAGCGAAAACGTAAAATAATGATTTGTCCTAAGTAAACTTTTGTTATTTAATTATTATTGAAGAAATATAGATCGTGAAACTTAAAATATTATACTATATTATTAAAATTATCATTTTCTGTACTCAGTAAATTGCTTAATACATTCAGGCAAATTTTAAACTATTTATAAACATTAGAAAGTATAAATTAAATGGTTTATTACATTTTTAGACGTGGTAAAAAAGCTTAAAATTTCAGTGTATGATGCCACATAAGTTGTTCTTAAAGAAATTTAAAAATGTATTAAAAAAATACGATTAAAATTCAAATTTTGTCAAAACCACGAACATTTGCAAATTATTTTGTAATTAAAAATTTAAAAATTATTCTATTTGCATAACCAAAGCTTCCTCAAAGAAACCCAAAAATCTTAAAAATAGATATGTACATTTTTTTTTTTTTTTTTTTGTAGACATTTGAAATTATATATTCAAACCAAAACTTTAGATTTATGGTATTTTATTATAATTAAAAAATGTTATTCGTAGATACTTAACACATTTACTTGCGTCATAGGTGTACAATGATAATATTATCAATAAAAGATATATTTTAAGGTATTTCATGTTTATATAATGAATCTATTCTTGCCGTTCTACTATAAATCTTTATTAACCTGAAGTTAATAATAATAATAATATATGATATAAATATATACTAACAGCAAACTTAGACTGGTAATAGGAGCATTCTACAACAGCCCATTTTATAATGTTAAAAAATTTAGCTTAGGCAACCCATTCTTGAAATGAAAAACTGGAAATAAACCTTAAGTATAAAGTAAAATCTGCCGAATTAAATAACACTATACAAGATAAAAAATACAATAAACTTTTTAAAAAACTGATAAAAGAATAAAAAAATATGATAACCAAAGAACAAAATACTAAACCTCCACATAGACAAGTACATACCAAATTATTACCGAATTCAGATCTTAATACAAACAACAAACCCCGCTCAATATATTCAAAAACTACTTTAAAAGCATACTCGAAAACTACAAAGACTATCAAAAGGTATACATCAAAAACTCAAGAAGGAGATTTCTTTAATAATCTCAAATAAAAGAATACTACACAAACTACCATTCAATTGTTCTATATTCACAGTTGAATGTTGTCTTGATATCTACCAAAAATACAAACATTCATTAGTACATCATCCTTAGTGACTATATGAGCATAATAAAAAACATTCGAAACCAATTCAATCTTAGAGACTAAAATCCAAAACAACTTAAACAGAGTCACTTAATGTGGCAGATGAATAATTATCATGTGTATATCTGCTGATCACTTAGGAGAATAAGGTAACGAAATATTGGACAAACAAGCTTCAATCACTACAAATAATATTGATGCTCATTTAATTAAGCACATGTCCTATGAAAACTAAAAAAAAATACTTCAAAGAAACCATTAAAAATAAATGGAAAAACATTTAGAATAAACAGTTCTATACTAAATGAAATTTAAAAAGCAACATAAAGGAAGAAATTGTACAAAACAGAAAATAACGAAAAATCTACGCCAGAATCACTCGTGGGTTTCTGATGACTAGAAAGAACTCCCCAGTGCCCAACCCTTGGATCTGATTTCTCTGTTAAGCACATCATTTTAGACAGTTTAAAATACGCACAAGACCGGATGGAACACAGGATATCCCACAACTTTGACACAGCACTTGGATCTAATCACAAACAAAACCTCAGTCTAATCGATTTTCTTAAGCAAACTAATTCGTACAATTTTATTTAAAAAAACAAAAAAAAAATATTGTTATCTTATATACAAATATAAAAACATCGTATAAAAAAATACATACAAACTTAAATTGTATGTAAGTTAACAAAATGTAAATATAATGTAACTAATTGCCTTTGCAGCTGAAGTTGTAACTTGGATCATTTAAAAATTATATATATATATTTATATACTTATAATTTATAAATGACCCGGTAATGCTTCTTCGCTTTTGCAAGATTCAGTAAACATATATAAAGATTAAATTAAAAAGATTGAAAGTTTACCTATATATTATTTTATTTTTTTTTATATTATTATTATTAGCTGTACCCGACGCGCATTCCTACACCTCCATCTAAAATTGAATTTATAAGAATCTCGTTATAAAGATATTAAATTTGCTTAGGATAATTTTTTTTATACATTTTTATTCATTTACTTTGAGAATAATTCTATTTAATTTAATACTTTATTTTAATTATATTTATTAAAACGCTTTTGGATACACAAAAATGTACAGTCAAACACGAATAAATCAGAAGGTCTTCCGACTCGTGAGCTGGCCACATACAGCTATGCTCCTGTGAGAAGCATAGATCTTGCAAATTTAGTCCAGACACTTTTTGTAGCGATTGTCTCTGTGCTTAGTTGATTGTCATTACGTGCTCGAGCTGGTTCCAGTATTGCTTCCCGTCGCTCGTCTATTTATGAAGTTTGTGATACCATATTCATTCATGATCGGGGTAAAGACCAACCTATCAATTTTCGTTTGGGAAGCATGATTGAAAGTTGTATGTATATCATGTATTGATTTATCATTGAATTCAAATGCATTCATTATTGTGGCTTGCTCAATGGTGTGGTACAATCGACACATTCTGTACAACAAAGCGGTTACCTACTTCATTATATTTTTTATTTACAGTCAGTCTCGCAGTTCAGTTTACAAATGAGGTAATTCTTAAAAACTTTATAGCATGCAAGTCATCGAAGAATTTTATCAAATGTGGGTTTACTTTTGAAGAGAGTTGACTATATTAATTATCTCGGTATACATTTTGACTAATTAACGCTAAACGCATGTTTGTTATATATATATATATATATATATATATTTCGTAAATAATCTTACGAGGAAAATATTTTAATAGTTAGGATTGCTTAAAAATATGTTGGATATTAAATCTCTTAGAGTTAGCTTCTTAAGCTTACTTACTTAACTTTAGCACAATCAATTTTTGAAAATATAGTATATCGGTACTGTATTAGGTGAGGTGCTATACATACTCTACTCATATCAATGTTATATCTACAAATATTAATTCGTGTATTAAAATTATTTTTATTAATCCAAAATTATATTCAACTAATTTAATTTATTCTGATTTTATAATTCCATAGACATTTATTTTTATTAGGTAATATAATAATATTTTATCTAATTTTTATAATAATTTCAATAACTATATATAAGAAATGTATCAATAGTATTTTTTTTCTTTAGTTTGTTATTTTTTCATAATATATTTTGATGTTATATAATAATTTTATTATAGTTCACTCATTACTATTGTCAGCTCATCCGCATTCAAGCATATGCTGGTTGAATGAGTTTGCAACTAATTTTTATATATATATATATATACTATTTCTTTATTGTACATTTTGTTGTTGAAATAAATATTGATATAACTATTATGTATTATTATTTTCAAGGCAAATATCCAACACCAATTTATATGATCTTGTGAAAGCATGTTTTTTTTTTATTTTTATATATTAATGTCAATATCGTTATCAATTTAATAACACTATGGCAAGTGAGTGTGAGTCCAGTGTCACTTTTTCATGTATGCTATTTACTATTGTTAGCTCAACACGCGCTAGTATCATGTCTCTTAATGGTGATTTGTATTATTTATTCCATTTTTTTCTTTAATAACAAAATAAATGATAAAATATTTTGTAAAATAAATACATCGTTTAATGTTTATTTCATATTTTGTTGGATCTTTAAAATTGTTTAGGTTTATTTTTTTCTTTTAAACATTGATTTGTGAGAGTCCATTCAAAATTAAATGAATATTACTGGAGGGTATTTTTAAATTTAAAAGAAAAATCCAACATTTATAAGTCGTTTTGTAAACGTAAATAATTAAGTGGTAAATTCTACAAACATAACCTTACCCGAATGAACTAATCTTACCACGCGTAAGTGAATTTTATTATTAAAGTAAAGCATTTAAGATTACTACACAGATTGTGGTTTTAAATTTTTTTATATTATATTTAAGCTCCAAACTCTTCCAAGTATTTTCATTTAAAATATGACGTGTGACTTATAAACACGCGTAAATAATGTAATATTATTTGTATACGTTTTAAAATTGTACATAAAAACACTTACACTATGATGTGTTTAGGTGTATTTTATGCCGATATAAAAATAAAACGCTCTTGTAATTTATTGTGGTAGGTATATAGGCAAGTATTAATACAGCTTTACGTTATACGTGACGGGCAATCAGTAATCTTCTTTTAGGTTTATGACATTAAAAATTGTCTACACGCGTGCCATAATGCATACGCATATGGTTTGGGTAAAATGCACATAACATACGCATACTTATGGAAAAACACCACAGTTACCTAACAATTAATGTATTATGATGAGATATAATATATATATATATTAGACGCTGCCCAGAATCCCCAGAACATCATACAATATTAACGCTGTTATATTATTTTGTTATAATATATTGTAACTTAATAATATGTTCTATAATGTTATAAGTCATCGATCTGAAAAAACCACAAACATTGGAATTCCGATAATAAAGCCGAGTTGCGGTGTGCAATATTCGAGTCGTCTTGTGATGCGTTATTAGTATTATTACTTATAGGCATAAACGCATAGCGGGAATATTATATATTTAATTTTTTTTTAATTTTTTTTTTTTTTTGGGGGGGGGGAGGAGGAGGAGAAAGCCCAATATAATTCTTAAAAATATTATTCCTAATATTTTTTTTTTAAATGCCTAGGTATTTCATAGGAATAATTTTATGAAGCTATGGTGTATAGATGATTTTAGGGATCTAAGTCTCTACCTCCTCTCAATCTCCTCTTATAAGTTTAATAATATAACAATTATAATAATATATCATTATGTATTCATCTTTCCAAGTACTTGATATGTTAATACTGTAATGACTATAAAAGAGCCGAAGTCACTGTAGGCGATCATATGTCTCTGAATCAATTATTCAATTATAAATTAATTTATTACCTCTCCAATCCTTATAGCGACTTTTCTGTTGAAAACATGGTTAGCATCTAAAATATAGGATGAGGTGACCGGTTTGTACTTTAGAATAATGAAATTTTTTTTCTTGGTTCTCTATTATCAATTTAATTTAACTATACAGATGCACATCAACATGGACATTTTAATTTATTATAATGAACGTTTACAATTAATGTTCACAGTTATGTCTTACTGCCTAGACGAATTGCGTAGTCTTTTACAATCGCCTTCGAACGTCTATGCAGAAAGACAGTAATAACACAACGGGCCTGGTGACTAAAAATTGAGCTCTTTATATCTAATGTTGTGTGTATGTGTGTAATATCTTATCGTTGTTCCTATTCAATGTTTATGACTTATTTTTATCCTTAATGGCTATCAGTTATTATAATTATTTTTTTTATATATTTTAAATTTAAAAAAAAAGATATGATGGCTTAGACGCACATTATTACAATACGCACCTATATTGTATTAAATATTTTTATGAAAACGAATGCACTTTTGTGCGGGATTTATAGAATTGGAAATTACTGAATCCATTGATACCAATATTCACACCTTCATTTTTCAACCCCTATGTGTATATTCACACATGAATATTTTTTGCTTTTATAATTTAAGTATACTCTTGGTTATAGAAACAAATGTGACTTTTATATAAGCCATAGGTATATGTATAATATATAAACATTAATGTAAGTTAGCAGCTTATAAACTCGAAAACTACTCGACTAATATTGACAAAATTTCAAATTGTTCTTAGAGATATCAGGAAAGTTTAGAGAGTAGTGTAATATAACTATTATAAGTACCACAAGAATGCGCTGATCTACCTCAAACTTGGGTACATCGGTCGGGTGGCCTAGCGACAGTATAAGTAAGACCAGATATGCAAACACTTTTACCTTCTAGTGTCATTATTTCCCAAACGGTGATTGAGCCTCTACTCCTTCAACCGAAACCTATTGGTGCAACGGTATTTTGTTTACTAAACACAACCGTTGTTTAACTAAGGTATATTAAATTTGTTTTTTTCAAAGTGTTCATTTAAATTTTTGTAAAATCCAACGTAAATCTTTGGAGTAAGTTAAAATGATTTATATTTTTAAAACCGTAATTTCCTAAATAGGCACACCCGTATTATTCGCTTGTAAAATAAACAATAAAATATTATCTCATCTTAATTAAATATTATAAAATATACTCATATATAAATTAGCAAACACATTTATATATCTAATAAATACCTATTTTTTTTTTTTACTTTAAGAAATGAACAATAACCTATTCACAAATTAAAATAAAAACAAAAGGAAAGGTAAATGTTTCAGTAGTTTGAACCACTTTTGAAAATATACGAAGTGCTATATCCAATCGCCATGGGCGGATTGCCCATCTCAGTCAAATTAATTCACAAAGCAACGTACACAGACGCCAATTTGCCCGTGAACTGAGGTACATTAAAACCAAGAGATACCTAAATAGCGCCGTATTTTATATCAGTTCATTTTTTAACGGACGAAATCAGATTGTACAGCCAGTATTATATATTTTTTTTTATTTAACGAAACTTAATATAAAACATAGTCAAAAACCTACAGATTTGTATTGATTTGGATGTAACAGAGACTTTCTTAAATAAATCTAAATATTTTACCCTACATTTACAAATTCAAGGACATCAAAATATTACAAATAATACAAGTACTCGTATAATAATGCAAATCTTGATATTAAAATAATGTGATAAATTTATATTATTGTTATTTGTTATTAGCTTGACAGCTAATAGTTACTTGAATAATGCTATCACTTTTTTTTTTATTACAAATTTGGAAAATAATATTTTTTACTAATAATACTAGTAATAGATTATAGATATCACTATTGCTAGCATTTATGTGTGACAGAAAAACCAAAATATGTAACTGAAATAAATTATAAAAAATTTGAAATATCAATAAAATAAAAAAAATGTAAATACAATATTGAATTATTATAAATTATATATATTTTTTAAAAATTTGAAACGAATATCATTTTTTTTTTCGTATTTAATTTGATCAATTTTGTAAAAAGAAATTTAAATATATAGGTATAATTTATTTTATATTCGTATAATTCCAAATTAAAACAATGGCATACTAATAATGTTTTAAATTATAATCAAAAATAAACATAGTAACATTTGAGATTTATTTATCCAGATACCATTTTAATTTTTTAAATATTCTTTGAACATCCTAATATAATTCTAAAAGATGTACTCCACTCGTTAATATTATTCCAATAATGGCTAATTATGAGACATATATTACATAGATAGCAATATTATTATTTTGATAAATATAGTTTTAAATAGAATCACGCTGTCATTTTATTTTTGGATTCAATAATTTTAAATTATTACAGAATCAACATTTTGTAATTAGATTAAATAAAAAAAAAAAAAACAAATGCGTATTATTTTATGTTGTATGGCATACGTAATGAGATATGTATAAGTAGGTACTCATAGCATATTGAATATCACAATTTAAAAATTTAAATTAACCAATATTGCTCTATTTATGAATAATATCGATATTTTTACCTATATAGGTAATAAAATGCTGAATTTTGACGGGTTCAAGAAAAAGAATCAACGGTAATCAAATATCTCTAATCTGATGTGCTGTTCAATAGGTTTCGCAATGCCCATTTTTCACTTATCCGGAAATTCATGACTGGTCGACGGAAGTTGTGCAATGCACTGGAACACGATCTCGTTAGTTTTATATTTTTTTCCCTCAGTTCAAGAAATATCGTGCTGAATTTAAACATTTCAGTTTCATCATACTTTGATTTATATTGTGGTTCACTATTTTATGGATACCAATTCGCCATCAGATTATATAGTGACCAGATTTGTTGGCGTTCGACTAGCAACGATCGTCTGTGCCATATATTATTAAAACTGTGGAATTCTGATTGACAAGTAGGCAGGTATGACAGATTTGATCCAATATGTTTGTATAGGTATATCATATGATATTATGACAACTATTTATTGAACATCTACCGTTAGTTGTTATTATTATAACTAAACTATAAGCCGAGTATGTAAACAATAACATCCGTGGTTGGTTGTCAAACTTCATAATAATTTTCTTACGGAAAAAAATCTAGATACTTATCTAAACAATATTTTGTCGTCAAACAATAATAATTTAATATATTGTGTTCCTGATACTTTTAACAGCATATTACACAAAACGGCATATGTAAGCCTACCTACTGGTTATAATACTCGTATATTATATTGAAGATACTAATTGGGATAATATAGATGGGAGACATTCTACAATAATGGTTCTTCGTAATAGATATCAATCCAATATCAGAAGAAAACAATTTATTTTCACTTGCACAAAATCCAGTCACGTAATTGCAATCCTAATACTTAGCTTTTTACGACAACATTGTGGAAACTACAAGAAGTATCACGAATTTTCATTTCTAGGCTAATAATTTCCCGATTATATCAATTTGTCAACTGAACAAAGTCTGATCGATTGCAAAGACACTGTTCCGAGACACAGCAACTTTTTTTTTTTTTTGTTTTTCGCATTATTTTTTGTACTAAAAGAAAAGATAGTGAGCAGAATGCAATAATACGAACTAGACGAGTCGTGGTGGAAAATAGAATACAAACAGTGGAGGAAGGATATTACTTGCGGTGATAGACGCGTGCACAGCAGTCACTATAATGTGTTACTATAATATTATGGTCTCGGAAAAACTTCAGACGGATAAAATTGTTCCGAATACAACGAAAACCAATTTTATTTATTATGGTATTATTATAGTCGGGAAATCCTTAATATGCTGCGGTGTTATTCTTGGACCTTGTATAAAACGAAAAAGGTGACGATTTCTGTGAAGATGGAATTTTTACCCTTGGTTTCCTGCACACTAAAGAGTTATTAGAATTCCGACCGAGTTTTACCTGGTAGTTGCATATACGTACAGGTTATTAAAAAATTAGACTTCGGCCAATGTAGACCACAATATGTATGTTTAAAAGACTGAGAAATGCTTACGTCCCGCAAACATTTAGTCAATACAAATATTTCGTAGGTCCTGAACGGGTACGAATTCTGAAGCTGTATAGAATACAATAGAAAGTATAATGTAATATATTGTGAACAAGAAACACACATTTTGCAAAAAAAAAGCATGTTATACGACTCCGGAAACGGAACCGTTTTTACATTACATCAATACAATTATTCTCACATATACATTAGGTACATACTATGTGCATTATACAATGTATTTTATTTACAGCGTCCTAAGTTTTCTTAAATTTCAAGTTTTTTTTTTTTTTTTTTTGTTGTATTGATTATTTAATAGTTCTAATACGACATACCTGTGTTAGGTAGGCATTCTGTTGGACAAGGCCTTTATGTTATACTTTATTTAGATAAATTGTATAATATAAATTTGAAGAAAGCATTTCATCATCAGACTACATTCATTAGTCGTTTAAAGTATATGAATGTAACCAATGAATCCGTTTCAGTTCTTAGAAAAACAGATGAATAAAACTGTTGTTAAAGATAATTAATTTAAAATTCGTTTTATGTTAAAATTTGATGAATACAAAAAGTCTACTCTTTTACAACAGTACAATATTAAACGTTAGGTCCTCTATAATTCCAATAAAATCCACTAACAGCATAAAATATCCTTTATGCATGAAATACTATTTAAAGTACCGTCAGAAAAAAGATAATAACAAATAAACAAAATCTATTAATTACTATATAAAATGATTACTAAGGAAAACTATGGGCTTGGTAATTTAATTATTTATTCAATGCTGTATGAAAAATACAACAAATAACATTTGTTATAACTTCTAAGAATTTATAATTTATTATAAATTACAAGAAATGGATTGTCACACAATTCATTTATATTATTATTGAAAACAAAACTTAATTTTTCGACGAAAATATAATTTAAATATTAAAAAGTACATACTATACACCTACATGAAATAGTATTATAGTAATAACTGTTATATTACTATAAAAATAAAAGTATCTAGTATTCTATTATCATAAAACATGAATAATAAATACTGTATATAGTACTCATTTAATGGTTAAAAATATTTGAATCAATAGTGGTGTTAATAAGTAATCAGATTATTAAGAAAACGGGAAATAATCATAAACTACCGAAATGTTTGGACAGTAATAAAGTCTGCAGCAAAATCGTTTAATAGATTGGTATAATTTAAAATAATTTTACATTAAAATGTTTATAAGGAAAATGTAAAATTTATCTAAACTAACATAAATTATTTAATACTATTAAATAGGTAATAAAATGGAGTTCATAAAATACACTTTTGTCTTTTCATTAATATTATGATTTTTGTAGCTGAAATAGTACAATATAATTTTTTTTTAGCTACAGTGGTGTCTAAACCTTTTTTAATCTAGTATTTATCTTACAGTGCTTTGGTTAGTATAAATGGTTATCAAGTTCTAAATTATAATGCATTTATTTCATTTTGCATATTATGCAACAACAAAATGTTGTTTTAACCGATCAAAATGACTTTTACCTCGACGCGGTTATTAAATACACTATTATTGATGTGAATAATATTATTTTTTCATATTCCGAGTAAAGCAATAATTATATTAGTTTTACAATCGTGTTGTTTTTTGGTGTGTGAGCTTATGTTTAACATCTAGATTTGAAAAAAAAGAAAAGGTTCAATCATCAACATTTATGGTTGTTTCTGTAGTGAATTTGATCTAGTTGGTACTTTAGTGGGTGGGAAGAGGGGTCTAAAGTAAAACAACCCGATTTATCCTCAAATAAGCCTTTGAAAGGGTGAGGATAAAAAATGTGCATACCTTTTAAAATAATCAAGAATTAGTAAAAAAAACTGGGATTTATATAACTGGTTTTTACAAAATCTATAATTTTTTTTTGTTGTAATTCCCCTAGGAATTTGAACATTTTTACATAATATTTTTATAAGCATTTCCTTTACGTGATATAAGTTTCAAAATATTTTGATTATTTTTGAGCTACTTATAAACATTAGGCATTTTCGATTTTTTTTTTTTACATTCTTCAATGTGTGATGACAAAATTTTTTTTTTAAATAAAAAGTCTTGAAAATATAAAACAATAAGTCCCCCAGAAGTTAATCACAATACATTTTATATGTGTTAATGTCCATATTTTGACAAAATTCATCAAACTCATAAAAATTGTTTTCCATTTGGTTGTTTTTTCTATGCAAAATTATTCAATAGCACATAATAACATCAAATTTATTACAATTTATTTACAAATACAGCGTGTTTAAATATTAAGATAATAAAAAAGCAATATCATAATCTATTAAAAAAATAATAATAATATATCAAGGAAGAAGAATTTACTAAGTACTGATTATACAATAATAAGTAACGATTGTAATCCTAAACATCGTAGGACGGTTACATCTATGTTTTGAACCTAGCTAATATACGTTATTTTCAGTATTACTATTGTAAACTAAAATTAACCATAAAAAAACATTATTCAATTCAATTTTTAAAAATGAATTTATAATCTACAGTATTTAAATTGTTGTCAGGAAAGAATGAATAACATACAATTATAGTAGAGGCATTATTTACTCTGTCATAAGATAATAACTGTTGAGTCGTGTTCTTTAGCAGGTTTTATATAACTAAATATATTAATTGAGCTTTATCATCATATCTCCCTTGTATATTAAGTACTCTTAAATAACCGAATTTTACTTTATTGACTACACAAGACGTTTACCAAATACAATGTAAAAATTTAAATATTATAAGTAAAATTTATAAAATATAATTGTTTTTTTTTTTTTTTATAACGAAATATTCTAATTTTGTATTTAAAATTTATAAAAAAAATTTTTGGTGGATTCCAGGACACTGCGGAATCATTGGTAATGAAAGATCGGACGTATTTGCCAAAGAAAAAGTCAATAACCCACATCAACACTTCTGGAATACAAACTCAGATAAATATCTAAAAATGTATTTACAACCTATTTAAAAATAAATAACAAAATAAACAGCTAAAAATGAATACAAAATTAAACGAAATCAAAAGAACAATCAAAAAATGGAATAATCCTAAATCCATGAAACGTTGAGATGAAGTCATACTAAATTGCCTCAGGAGGCCACACACACTATGCACATACCCATCTAATGAAAAAAGAACTATCAAGAATATGTCAAACATGCAGCTATCCAACTTCTATCAAACATATTATGACAGAATGTAGAAACACACAAGAGAGCCGGCAAAAGTTCCACATACCGGAGCACCTTCACGACGCACTTGGCCCCGACGAAGACACCGCTCAAAAAAATGTATTATTTACAAAGCATATTAATTTGTACAATTTAATTTAAGTAATTTAAGTATTGAACAAGCCAATGGCCCAGTTATCGTGGCTTTAACCTATTAATAATAAAAAAATTATAAAAAATAATAGATTTTTTTTCCAATCACGTCGCGTTTAATCTCGTTTTATAAAGAAAACATCACCGAAAAATCTTCGCTGCTCGAAAACTAATAATGCTTGCGGCTTGAATGAATTTATACCAGATACTCTTACGGTGATGCGCAAAAACGAGACCTTTTGAATCGAGCTGTGATAAGCTATAACTATATCATCACATTCCCGGATTCGGATGTGGCGCGATTTTTATTGCCTGTGCACGCCGACGGTTATGGTGTTTTTTTCAGGAAGTTGTAATAACAATACCGTAACGTTTAAATATTTTATTTTAGGTGTTATGGTATATTCGAGAACCAGCCGCCTGCGCCGTGTGCATCGGTAAAATTGTTCAGTCGAATTCCCGATCTGAACCGCAGCCACCGGAAAACGCTGCACTGTTGTACACGCCGACGGTAATATAATAAAAGATAACTCTCAGCAATTGTTAAGCGCATAACATTATAGGTGCATTATTTTATAATAATATATATTTTACGTTTTTCCAACGCTATACCGTTATTAATTATAAGAATACAATAAAAGTCGACGATCGATGTGTTTATTATGTTTCAACGTATTACGACACAGCGATCGTACTCGACTTGTCTGTAATTAATATTATAGTCCACAATATACCTACTACTGACTTATAGTAATAACATAAAATGTCCAACAGTCATCCGGATTCGATCTATCACTCTCCCCACACTTTGGGGTGAAGCGTTGAAGAGTTGGCGGTTTTCTTTTTTGTGTGGTTTTCAAATTGTTTGTGTCTTTTTTTTTTTTCGGCAGAGTTTACAGGTGGACCGTAAGTCAAATACGCATTATAATAAGCGAAACCCATGTATCAAAGTGCTTTTCTCTATAAAGTGACATCGTAAAACATTTTACGAGAAAATTTGTTCTCGGAGAGAAAAATACTAAAGACGGTTTAGCGAGTAATTTAACAGTCATTAAAAATTGTCACAAAACGTCGTGGTTGTTAAAGAATTTATAATTCTGGTTATACGAGTTTTGTGTACTATCCTATTATATAAATTACACTTTAATCGTTATACTTCTTATATTATATTAGTTTCATATTTCAAAATTATGAAAATATCTTTAACTCTTAATACATAAATTAATTTGCTAAATGAAATTATTTAAAACTATTCATAAATAGAATAAAAAAAATTAACAACATTATTAAGTTTTAAATTAAAAAATAAATAGGTATTATTTAAATCTAGTAAACTAGTATAATGTTATTATAACCTATTTTTTTTTTTTTTTTTGTATATTTAAACTAAAATGTTTATACAGTTATTATAACATTTTATTATTCTTTTAATTGTAATAAATGGTATTATCTTTTTCATATGTTGATTTTTAAGCATGTTCCGAGGTCATTATGCCATTTTTAGGCGGCAGTATTTGGGTACAAATTATAGGACTTGAATTGTAGAAGCTATACGCATAATAGATAAGTTCTTGAAACAAAAGATACTTGATCCCAATTACATATTTTTTAAGTAATTGCAATGTACTTCGTGTGCATTACAACTAAAACTAGATATTATAATTATCTTTTTATACTTGGAAGTTTAAATAAATAATTTTTTTAACTCTATATAGGTATTTATATGATATAAATACACAGTATTCAATTATTTTAGTTTTAATAAATATGTTGATTATATTAATAGGCGATTTCGATATTTTACATTTTGAAACAAAACAATTTTGGTAAAACTGAACAATAAATTAATGAGCTTGAGACAAACTAACATGATTGTTATACATTAGGGAAACAAAAATGAATAGGTTTAGCCGTATAGGAATCTTCTAGGGAACATTTAAAAATACTTAGAACAATAAATAAATATAAATGAAAAAAGATCTTTAAAACTGGGAAATTAATTAAAATTAATGAAAAAAATGTTTAAATTTATTTAAGATATTTTGTTGTATTAAACGTGATTTTGGCTAAACATTGGCACAAACTAATGTCTTTCAATATCAATAGGAATACATAAATCGTATTTTTAAAGCTAATGTTTTAAAATTAGGAAATAATATCAATAAACGTAAATAAACCAGTAAATTGAAAAAATTATTTTTACGTTCATATAATTTCAAGTTTAACTAACTAAAACGCCAAATCTTATTGGTTTTTTTTTTATTGCATAATTTAAGAAGTGTATTTTTGGTTAATATATTCTAGGAAATTCGGTAAGTATCTATACTATTCCTAAACTATACATACTACAAATCACGATACACATATTTTACATTTTACTTTTACACTATTTAATTGGTTACCTAATTCAGTAATAATATAAATATATATATATATATATTTATATTTTATTTTTTTTTTATTAATTAATACTGAATGACTTTTTATTGTCAATTTTCAATGATCTTCGTAACAAAAACTATGTTTAATGAACTTTTCTTTATATATTAATAATTATTACTTTTCTCTTACATATTTTTCAACATTATTATCATAAATTATTTGCACATCTAAGGTATATTTTTTATAAAGTTGAAAAAATATTAACTAATAAATCCTAACTTTGAATAGTGATCAGGTTTTGACAGAAATACGTATAATATATACATGAAATTCAAAGCTGTTACTTAGGTTGTCATTTACAATAAAATGATTTTTTTTATTTTCAATAAACAATTTTAAAGGTAGTAAAAACAATAAACATTTCATATAAGATCTACAATTGATGGAGTAAATTGAATACAGATGGTACTGTGAGTTTGTCTAAATAAAAAGTTTTCAGTATTTTTTGAGATAGAAAATATAAATTTTGTAGTCAAATTATCAAGAATACATCAAACGTAAAAAAATATTTTATCATGCATAACGCATCATTACAATTTTTGAATATTTAAATTAATTTTGACTCTATAAAAATAATATTATTTTTAAATACAAATTAGTTTGAAATTATTTTATACAAAGTTAGAAGTACTACAGAGTTTACAATTCCTTAAAAAATAATGTCACGATGGCCATAAATTATATTTAATATTTTGGTGTATAAGAATCGAATTTTAAACGACTAATTATAATTAGTTATAATTATTTAAGGTTCAAACGAGAAGAATTTTTAGTTATTTATTCTACAAACCTATTTACACATTCTAATTAGTAATTTAGTATTAACTTGAGTTAATATTTATAAACAATTATAATAGTATGTATAATTTATTATTTGTTAAGTTTTTGGGAAAAATAATATTAACCTACTGCCGTATAAATAATAGAAAAAAGAATCACTCATATTATATAACTAAATTATAAAATTTTCTTAGAAATAAAGCCTGACAGACCACAGACCATTTTAGAAAAAATAATTTAAAATCGTTTTAACTATGCAATGATTTATTAATGAACACAAATTTAGCACATTCATTACAGTGGCTTTCTAAAATTAACCGGGTACATAAAAATGCAAATTGTTCTTCCACTACTTCTTTACATTTTAATAAGTTATAATTATTTTAACTTTGGATAAACACAGTGGAATTCCTTGAAGAATGTTGGTTTACTATACTTTGCTAACCATAACTTAAACTACACATTGGAATTTAATTTTTTTTTTGTATCAAAATGTCTGCTTGGAAATATGAAATTAAAAATGTATGTCATTCAAAAAGTAAAAACTTAAAATAATAACGATCAATAATAGTAAAAATATCATTATTTCGTAAATGTTATGTTAATTTCAAATAATGTAAACATTTTTTAAGATTATTGGACTTCACTGTTAAAAGATTAACATAAATGGATAATATGGCATAAGCAATATAACTTATAGCCCGTACCTCAATAGCAACTTCTACAATATTCATAAATGACGTTCGAATCATAATGGTATTTTCAATTTTGTGTTTAAATTATTATTTTCGGGAATTCATATTGGGTATTCCAAAATATTTTATTTTAACCGATCTTTAAGAACAAATTATTCTTCAAATACACATTTTTGAAAACATGAAGCATTAATTATATAAATGCATATACGTTTTTGACGTTTGAAAATTTTAAACACTGTACCTATACGAAAAATAAATGTGTGAAACCTTTTATTGTATTATACCAAAAAAAAAAAAATAGTTTTTGTATTATTTTTGATATACTGTTTTTTATGTATACATTACATTATATTATAGCCTCTACCGATATTTTGAACATGTACTACTCGTATGAATTTAAAAACAAAATATTACCATGTAGAGTTTAGTTTCATTTCTTTCAAGCACAATGTAGATAGAAAATATCAAACATGTAAAAAAATACAAATCTACTTCATACCGAATGCTATGAACTATGAAAAGTACATCAAAATCCAATTACTCGTTTCGACGTCTCTCAAAAATTCAAACAAAATATTTAAATATATATGTGTATTATATACACTGTATATATGTATATGTATATACGAGTGCATATTCATGAATATGATCCTTGAACTTTTATAAATATAAACGTTTATATACCTAAACTTAAAAAAGTAGACACTTCACGAAATATCTCTGAATGACAAGTCAAAATATTCATATCAGCTACAACAATTTTTTTTATATACTGGTATTATGAATTACTGTAGCTGCAGATTACGTAGTCTATTATTTGAGATTATATTATTATAACCAAAACCATACAAGGAAATAAAATTATTAGTATAGCACCTATAGAATTTCAAAATCGAGTGCAACGTAATATAAATTTCCACATAATATTATTAAAGAAATCATATAAGATGAAGTATATTTTGATCTATATAATTGTATTATTATACATATAATATACGTCTTACAAGTTACATTTACCGCAAACCGTAATTATTTTTTATAGACCATTAAATACCATATATAGGAAAGTAATTAGTACATATAGGAATATGTATAATATAAAAAAATGTTTTTATCTTTTACTAACGAAAATATCCCTTAAACTGTAATTGTTTATTTTCTACAATTTTTTTAAGTTTTCAGAAATTCTTAGAAAATAAATCGATAATAGTTATTGTAACTAGTTATCGGTAATATCTAATGAGAGTGGTTAATTTTATTACAACAAAGGAAAAAATATTCAAATTTCTAAAAACTTCAAAAAATTATAGAAAATAAACTATTGCACTTTAAGAGATATTTTCACCATCAATATTTTTTTAAAAATCATATTTACAAATTGGCTATTTTCCATTTTTCAAAAAAATTGTTTATCAAATTTTAATTTATTATTTTTACTATTAAAAAATTAAAAAATAACTTTCTTTTTATATTATACATTAGCACAAGCGTCTACAAATTAAACAAAAAAAAAAAAAAAAATTGAATATTGAATACAACAAAATTTATTCCATATGTCAGATCTTCGGGGGACACTCTGTATAATAATATATTTTATAAAAATATAATAAACCAGAAAGATAATAAGTACATTTTTTTTACACGATATAACAGTAATATTTAGTACTATATATAAGTATATCACAAATAGTCCTGAAGACACAAAGTCCTCTTTAAGCTTTTAAAATAATTAGAGTATATGTTACCTATCATATTTAAGTAGGTAATCTTCTTTTACACATATATCAAAAGAATTGCATTATTAGGATATCTGTAATGGTAAATTGCTAATTTTGAATTTCATACAAAAAGTCAATAAACTGTATAGTAGGTGTGAGTGTACTTCGTTATTGAGTGACTATAATATATATGTTAAAATTTAATATAGAAATCAATGATATATCATCGTATATGAAAAACGATTTTAAACGGAAATCGATAGTAGGTATATTATATTTCAAGGAATTTTTATTTATATAGATTTTAATACTTATAATGCTATTAAAATTGCTAACTTAAAATCAATTTAAATCTTAAGAAAAATTAATTTTGTAAAGTAAAAAAATATATAAAATCATAAAAAGTTTCATGTCCCAAAAATAATAATTGTTTTTAATTAGATACAACAAAATTAACTAAAATCATTATTTTTCTACTAAAAAATAGATCTTGAAATGTTTATAAAAAAAAAATTTAAAAATTTAAAAATTTAATCAATTTTGATATTTTTATAATGGTATATAACTTTATATGATATATTTAAATAGTATTACAATTTTAAAAATTGTGAACAACAAAAAAGGTTTGTAAATTTTTGAAATTTTGACGAATTTTGTCAACATTTAGAGTTACTAAATACTTGTATAAAAAAAATATTTAATTTTATTATGAAATTGCTATAAAAATAACTTATTTTTATTATTATTAAATCGTCAAGTTCTTTGGCACAGCATAAAAATTTCTATCAACACTTTCAAAAAATTATAAATGCCAATTTAAATTTATAATAATTAGTCTACATATTTCATAACTGTATTGTGTTTATTGCAAACAAAATAATAATTAAGGTTATAGTGGAATATTTAAACTATTACAGTTAGTAGATTTTTTAAA
Source organism: Pentalonia nigronervosa (assembly GCA_014851325.1). Lineage (NCBI taxonomy): Eukaryota > Metazoa > Arthropoda > Insecta > Hemiptera > Aphididae > Pentalonia > Pentalonia nigronervosa. Next base: position 22,818 of record JACXSJ010001426.1, read on the forward strand.
GTTACAACTAAATAAAAAAAACTGTATTAGGATAAACTATTATTTTACGAGTGAATGTCCAATTTCGTCATAATTTGAACTTCAAACGCTCATAAAATACTTTGGCTTTACGCTAAACTTTGTTTTTCAATTCCAGAAAGAACAGATTATGAGGAATCATATTTTGAATATTCAAGTTTTTCGACTTAGCATAAATGTTTTATTAATGTTTTTAGAATAAAAACCAAGATATGTAAAAAAAAACTCAAATAGCTCAAAAGAGGCAAAATATTTTTAAAAATTCTATCATGTTTTTTTTTTTTTGGCTTTTCACAAATTGTTTGATTATTAGGAGGAATACTAGACATTTTTTTTAAACCTAAAAACTAACAACTAGATTCAATTTTTTACAAGAAACCACCCACAAGGCATAAAAAAAATCTAAAACAACAATATTGTTTTATACTATATTAAATAACCAAATATATATATAGATAAAAACGCTGCTATAAGTTGTAGCCTGGCTATCGCCATAATCAGTTTTAATTTTATGTTTAGTACAATATTCATATTTAGATTTCAGTTTATTTTAAATAGAGGGTGCTGAGAATTTTTTTCCATTTATCATTGGTTTTTGAGAAGAATTAAAAGAGGAATTAATATTTTGTGTAATACACTTCATTCATATATGCTCTCTCGTTATACGGACTGAGAATCCGTATCATTGTCAAGTACTCTCACGTTATTGACAAACCATTCCACGAACAATGAAATAATCAATCACTTCGGCCGTATATCGGTGACTTACTCTTCACTTCAAACAAGCATTTTGAAACATATTATATATTCTTATGCGCCATCTAGTCTTGCCGAACTCAGTAGAAAATGGACTCTGTGTCAACGTGCTGGTGTTTACTGTGGAAACTTTGTAAGAATATTTTCACATAATCTAAACGCTAAAAACACTCGGTATGAATATAAAAAACGCATCTGAGTGGTTTACAATACATAAATAGCCTGTGGCATGTTACGTCTAACACATTGAATGGAGATACTTCGATTTGCAAACTTGTAAACCAAAAACCATAACCAAGTATTTTGAAATAGTAAATAATTTCATACTCTGTTATTGAAAAAAATAAATAAAAAAAAAAAGTTATAAAAGTTTTAAATTATATACAAAAAAAGTTTTTTCTTTAAATGTAAAAAAAAAAACAAGTCAATACTTATTCAACACACAAATTTCACAAGAATTAGTTTTAAAAATGTTTTTCACTCAGTTAAATTTACAATTCATATTTTTTAAAACCACATTTACTTGAAGATTTTAATAGCTCTTTAAACGCGTTTAAAGGTAAGTTATCATAATTTAGTCTAGGGGCAAGAATTAGTTTACGTTATGATAATAAGCATTTTACTTTATCGCAGAATATACAATATTACTTTTCGATAAAGTTATGTTAACTAGAAAATGTAAAAATACGTACACATTATCATTCAAATTTTGTTAATTTTAATTTAACTAACAAAAATTACACTTACTAACATTGTACGTACCTATATTATATTTATCATTATATGATAAAACATACAAAACATACAATGAATGCATAATACGCTGATTTAATATACAACTATATTTCAAACTTTGCTTTAACTGAATATAACATCTATGGTTCGTTTTATTTTGGAAATTATAATTCAGTTATAAAAATGTACTTTTCCCAAAACCAAAACATTAGCCTTAATATTTTATTATTTTAGTTTTTAAATATTATCCTATATTTCAGATTTCTTGAAAATACAAATACCTTTTTTTTGTTACTTTCAATGAAGTTTTAATAGAAATATTTAATTAATAGTATATTATGTAACTATGTAAGCATCAAAAAATAAGCCTATATATTTTAATAGTCAGATTAATTATCCTTATAAGTTCATACATTATGATTTTTAAACTACATAATATAATAAATAATATAAACCAATACTGATCGCAAAACAATTGCAATTTAATTTGTTGATCAAATGAATACTAGCAATTAAGTAGGTATTTTAAATGCAAATCAAAACAATATATTGTAATACAAAATCAATATTCTTGCTGCGTTTTCCAGCAGTTAATCTCTTACTGAATACAGTAGAGAAAATTAATTAAATTTTACTTAGACATAGTTTTAGATAAATTTTTACGTAAATTTATAAAAATAAGAAATATTATCCGAATATTCGATTTTACAATACCATACGAAATGTAGTAGAGAAAACTTAGTTTACGTGCAATGTTTATAAAACACAATATTGCTCATATATTAAAATATTGTATAATACAAGTAAAGCCATACGAGTGATAAAATATAATTAAATAGCAATATATTTCATTTAAATTCTTAAATTATAAATAACATATTATATTATAATAAAATACCCAATTAAAAGGGTGTTCAATATTAGCATTGAATAAATGTATTAGTCTTATAAAATATTTTCACAGACTATATAGGAAATAATTTATTTCCAAAAATATATTATTTTCAAAATATATTACATTTAACATTTCAAGTAAGTAAATAAATAAATATTTTATGATATTCAAAAATACAGTCGAATTCCGGGATAAAAATGTCAGACAAACAAACTCAATCTAATCACTATAATATGTATGAAACAAAGTTTAACTAAACTGTTATGCCACATACTACACAATACAAAAAATACTATACATTAGTTCTATTAATATTTTATAGTACGTTTTCTAGAAAATGAAACTACACAGTGTAGTAAAACTCACGTTTAACTCGTTAAATTGTACGTAAGCATAATGTCAGTATTATATATATATATATTATTTTAGAATAGGTGATATGAAAGTTGAAACATTTATTAGAAGATTTTCATATTACAACAATAGTATTAAATATTTATTACAACCTACAAAATTATATTATGCTACCTACACATATATCTACGTATCATAATAATATATTAAATTATGTTGTTCATATTGAAGCTTAAGTAGACTTAGGATTTAGGTATTCAATGTATAGATAAATAATATGACTTTATGATTATGTAAATACTGTAATATACTACATGTATGCTACAATATACTATATGTAACATACAATTGGACTGCATCAATGACTGTTCACACAGTATGAGTGTATGACGGTCTGTGAGTGAATGTCATTGCGTACATCGAAAGGCCTTATTTATATATCATCATTGAAGTAATGCTACATCCGTATAACAATGGAAAGCCATGTACCAATAAATAATATTATAATTAACATTCACATACTTACAACGATAAAATACTAATATTAATTGTATATTCTAACAGCTGATGTATTTATTCAAATTTAAGTTTTTTTGAAAAAGTATAATGTATTATAAATAATAATATAGGAATACGTTGTACTTTATTGAGCAATAAAGAATCAAAAAAAAAAAATTTATAAAATTAACTATCAATAATTGTTCGGACTTTTATTAGGTACCATTGTTTAGAATTTTTACACCGGACTTTATTTTACGTTTACCAATTCTATTTGCCCAAACCTAAATTTTAGGTTTTTATGTTTTATCTGAGTTATTTTGACCTTTGTATCGCGCTCGATTAGCACTGACAATAAATAAAAAATATTGCATTGTAAATCACATTTAACATAATATCGACGATATTGTTGTGGCAACTGAAAAACATAGAACGATACTACAATAGTGATTTATAGTATCATACACAGCATTATTGCAGTAAAGGAGATTTTATTTTTATTTTCCATTGGGCATAACCAAAGCGTGGCTATATTATAAGAACTGCTACTCTTCAGTATACACCGTAAGTCCGTAACCAATTATTTGTCCCATTTTACTACGAAATATTCCAAATCATTATTGCACAAGTGAGGATTCTTTTTTTTAAATATATATTTTGTATTAAACGTACTGCCTCCATAATAAAACCGTTTCATTAAAGTCGAATAATAAACGTTGGCCATTGTGTAGAATAGTTTTCTTTCTCTTGAACATTTAAGGACGTCGCGTAGCCAGCGCACATCTTCGTAATTCCGCTTGATACGTATATAGTACAAACAAAAACTGAATGTGAAATATATTCTGCGCGGACTATGGCATTATTTCTGTGTGCTGTAATTTTATGTTCTTTCGATTGCTTGAAATTCATATAATTTTTTTGAAACATATATAATAAATTATAAAAATAATTCGAGAAAACTATCAATGATATAATTTTATTATGGAAAAATTGCCAACAAATTTAAAACGAAAATTCCTAAATTAAAATAGGTTTTTGTACATGCAGTGTCATAATATGTATATTATACGTAAGAAACTACGTTATAAATAATTATTAATATTGTTATTAGCCGTGAAATTTTGAGAAAGTATAATTCACATACGATATTCGATAAATTGACTGTACGCGACCAAATTTATCAATAAACTAACATTCCTGACATGTCTAAACAGAAAAAATGAACTTCACTGTAAAAAAAAAAAAATAGTCAAACTATAATTATTAAAGAATAACACAAAAATTTAAATAAGGTGTTGAATTTTATTTTATTTTACAATTACATTAATATTTAATTTTTTAATTTTCATACAATAATAATATACTGAAAAAAAAATAGTTTTGAATGTATTTCTAGGTTTTACTACAATTTGTACGACGTGATAATAGTATAATGTTTAAATAAAATTTTATTGTAAAAGCTTACAAGGAAAATACTATAATATCTTGTAAAACTTGAACTGAGATGTTGTAAAAAAGTTTTCATAGACTTTCTACCACAAGATTTTAATGTATCCTAGTTCTAGAGTACCTACTATTATGTACAATATTTTGGACATTAAAACATCCTTGTAATTATATAATATATTAAGGTACATTATTTTACGTTGTCGTAACTTATAAAGATATTTAAATTTGTTATCATTATTTATAACCATTAATATTATAACTAAAAACAAACGTTTAATAATTATAATTTATATTACTTATTTAAAATTTATCTTATAGTAATATGTTCTGTTAATAAAACTTAATATAATACAAATTACATTATAGTCATTTAAAAAATAGTAAAATACAAGGAATCATCAAATTAAAATTATGCTTTAATTTTGATCACGAATCTAATACGTCTTCATAAAAATATAGACTTTTCCATTAGTTTGTATTAATTACAAAATATCATACAAGGTGATTTGCCAAACATGCTCGCCCCCAACTTTTTTGCTTCAATAATACAGTTATTGAAAATATGGTTTTTACAATTTTTAAATAAACATAAATACTTTATTCTAAAATGTATGGCATTTTTTTGTATTACTTAAGGAGTATCCTGTGAAGATGTAAATTATTAAGCGGATAATTTTTCTAATGATTTTGATGGATCTAATTCAAAATGCATACGAGTAGTTTTTGAGTTATTTAAATTTGTGTATTGAGGGTAATGGGTTTAAAAGATACGGGGTTATAGTGATTTGAAAATTGTAATGATTAATATTAATCTAGTTACATTAAAAGTTTTTAAATATGGTCCAAGTATAATAAATGCTTTTCCAATATTATGTCTATTTTTTTTTTTTTGTAAAACCATTTTTAAGGAATATTATTCTTTGTATAAACATTTTAATAACTAAGAAACTACCCGTCCAAATTTTGAATTAGGAAGGTACATCGAAATTTAAAAAAAAATATGCTTTAAAATTAATAATTTAAAATAAAAAAAAAGAGAATTCTCATTTGGAAAAAAAATTATATCGCCACAAGCCATTTTTTAAGTACTTAGTACCAATAAATTTAAGAATTTGATAAATGGGCTTTGAGTACCTTTTATTTAAAAATTTTAAAAATCAGAATTTGAATAAATTCATTAATAACGGAAAATATGGTGGTGAGCGGGGTTGGTGAATCATAATAGATAAGTTTTTGATTTGCAATGTATTTTTCATGTTCAACTTAAAGATATTTATATTTATTTTATTTTATACAAAAAAAAAATATATATATATATCTTTCAAGTGGGTATAGTAACCTTTTTTAGAATTTAAAGTTATTAATTTGTATGTATAGATATTGTTTATTAGCCTATAGTCATTAATTTTCTTTTTAGAGCCAATATATAATATTTTAAATTTTCCTTTACAATAAATTAATTCTGGGTGGGTGTATATTTAACATAAAAAACAGATACCTCATTGTTTTAAGTACCTATCTAAATAATTGAAAACCAAAAATTAATATATCGATGTGAATTAGGTTCCTATTAAAGTGTATGTTTTTTATAAATTATACATATTATTATTACACCATCTCAATAAAATGATTTATTTCTGTAATATACTATTTACCTATTGAATAATTTTTTTTTCAATTATCAATTTTAATATATTTATACGCTATTTGTATATTACAAAATAATTTACGTTGTTTTATATTATTTATTTTTTAATATTATATATAACGTAATTTAAAAATGCATTTAAGCAAGACCTTTTATGATTAAATGTTTTCGTCGGACATTAGCAGGTAAACTATTTGTATACTTTTTCAAGTATATCATTACGTGTAGTCTGCAGTGTTTTTTTTTTTTTTTTTTTTAATAAAAATTCAAACCGCGACATGCAATGAGTATTTATCGTGCAAAACGTATTGTATTCGACTTGCGATGCAATAGAGCCGGGTAATAAACGCATTCGATAAAAAGGAAAAGAAAATAGTTCTCGTGGACTGGTCGATGGTTTAGTCATTACCTATTAATTGATTTGAAAAACTCACCGTTGAAATATATAAGAGCGATAGAGTTTCGGTCGAGAAAAACGCGGGTAGGGGGAAGTGTAAAATCGTTCTAAAAATCCCGTCTCCGTCGTCTACGTGCAGCAATACGGCAATAGTAATGGCAATGTAGCGAAAACGACGGCGTATTATTATTATCACGTGGTGTTGTGCGACGACGACGGACGGCTACGTTGGTGAACGAGCGAGGGTAGAAAAAAAATTCCTACGCGGAAGACTCGAAACCGCGGCGGCGGCGGCGGCTGCGGCGGCGGCGGCGTCGGCGTCGGCGTCGGCCTAATAACAACACCCAACGTGATCACGGCAAACCGTCGCGACGAACACTGAGCGCGTCCCCATGACAGCGTGCGCTAATATAGGGCCCTCGCACACACACACACACACACACCCGCGCACACACACACACCCGCACACCCGCACACACACACGCGCGCACACACACGCGCGCGCGACGACACGAGACGGAGGAGCGTAATCGTTTTTCCCCTGCTTTGCTCCGGTGGCACAGGCGGCCCCTATTTTTCGTCCGTCCGTCTTGTCCGCGCGCGGCGGCTATTTAAAACCGACAACGCGACGCGCCGGATGTCCCGTGCATTGCGCGCGCGCGCGCGCGCGTGTGTGCGCGCGTGTGAACGAGAGAGCGAAGTAGAAGTCGTAGCGAGCGGCGGCTCTGGTCGCGGCGGCAGCGTCCCGTTCGCGTATTCCGTCCGAACCGGCTCGGCGGCGGCTCGACTGGCGCGGGACGACGCGTTCGACCGAAATCCGATCAACACTCGCCGGGCGAGTGCCACATTGGATTATCGTAACGATTGCGGGCCGTACCTCCTCGACCACTGCAACGCGCGTCGACGCGATTCCAGGGGTAAGGGCGGCGGTGATTTACAGAGCCATGGCCTCTCCACCCCCCACCCCCACCCTTCGGCAAAAATAAAATAATAAACCGGCGCAACAGTTTACACCGGAGGAACGCTCCTCTACGCACGACCGTTCGGTTCGGAAATTCGGGGTGCTTGCGCGAAACATAAAAGTCGACCAAGTGTATAATCCCTGCAGCCTATATCAACTGATGTGAGATATTATCGTCTTCGTGTTTTACTCGCATTATTCGCGCACATACCCCAATTTATTAATTAGACTACTTCAAAATCCAAAACCCTAGTGCAAAAAGAGTTTGACTTTTTTGTACGTGACTCCAGATAATACAATATTATAATTTATAATGTGTGCAATGACGACGGTACGGTATAGACTTCGAGATATCCTATACGCTGTGACTTGGCTTTCTTGCGTGCATTGGCTTTTTTTTTTCCAAATATTACCATTTCTCGTTATGTATAAATGATATCGTGTACATGATTTTGTGTGCAAACATTTCAACTTGAGAAACCAAAAATGTAATATACCTTAATATACCTACCAAAATAATATATTAATCGTGCGTCGCTGTAAACACACACATTTCGCGTAATCAAAACTTCTGGTTTTGAGACTAAAAAGTTAAGACAAATTAATCGTGTGTCGAGTTTAAATAACACGAAACACAACCGATATCTCCATGCAAACGACCGGTCGTCAGTTTTTGTTTAGCATCTTATTTTTTTTTTTTTTTTTTTGAATGGATACATTATTATTATTTATACTGTGTTTACTGTTTATCACTTGTCGATAAAACGTTAAAAGTAAAAAAAAAATAATTGAGATCCGATACCATTCATGCTTTTAATTTTTTTAATTTATTCATATATTTTGAATTATTATTAATCCACAGTTTTACAACATGCGACATAACACACTACATTTTTCATATTTAAGTTTTAACACAATAGTATGATTGACAGTAACGGCAAATCGGAAAATGACGTCACACACTTCATAATAATATAACGATAATTATCATACCAACCGACGTAATATAATAGCCCACATCATACTTACAATATCAATTAAAAACAGACACTTTAATTTGACTTGAAATCTTTTTTATTCGGTTATAATTTTATGAATAATCTTTTTTCCTATCTAGCTAGGGTGCAGTTTTTCACTACTTTTTTACGTTTTAACTTTTAAAGTCATACAATTATAAATTTCGTCCGGACATCCTCCTTTTATGCTTTTTAGTATATTATGAAAGTTCACTATTAAGTTCTAATTAATATAAAATATACACAAACTACACACTCCCATACACAACAGATAGCGTACACATATATAATACACAAGCATAATTTTATTTTTATTCAAAGTTTAATCTCTACGATTTCATATAGAATAACACGTCAATATGTTTGTACATATTATATAAAGTAGCTGTGGCTGTGTTGTTAAAGTGTACCCATAATATAATATAAATTTATTATTTAGGAACTTATTAACTTTGATATACCTACCACTTACTACGAAATTATGTTATTCTATAACAGAGTTCAATTTAATTTTAAGATTCACATTTTTTGTTATGTCAATATTACACATTTAATAAAGTATTTTAATTATAATGAAACATTTAACATAAAAAATTAACCTGCATGTATTATTATTTTATTTTATTTATTTATTTTTTTTTTTTTTGTTAACTAATACATTTTTAATCAAAAACGATTCATCATTTCATCAAACATGAATTCATTTATTTTAAATATGAATAATATTTTACTGTAATATAGTTTTTGCCTTATTGTTTTTATTTTATTAACATTAAGTTCAAACATTGATATTTGTAAAGTGAAAATAATTTTATAATAGATTTTTGAGAGTAAGTATACATCTTTAAAATCAAATCATGTTGATAGCAAAAAATCCTAATATACTTGCTCCGTTAAGGAAACATACTCACGTGAGTGGACCAATGTTTAATATAATATTGTATGTAATAACAGTAGACTGATCACCGAAGCGAACTTTTGGGATTTGTAATTGTTTTATCAAATTCCCTAACGTTTTACTTTGCCAGTCAATGATAAACGATTTCGAAAAACTTATGATTTTAATGTTACGGCACACTCACTATGATGAAATACAAAATGGCCGACAAAATATATTGGGTGATTTAAAAAAAAACAATGTATGTTATATTAATAGATTTTACATGATATATTTTTAAAAATTGAAATTTAAGAGTAAATTATATTATTTATTATAAATAACAGTATACTATATTAAGAAACATTTTACATGATATATTTTTAAGTGACATTTTAAAAAAGATGTTTTACAAAAGGCTGTTAAATTATAACATTTCAGTGATTCATTGGGAGACACATGATCCGATTGCTATAATTAACTAAATTTAAGCCACACCACGAGATTAAAAACGGTTTCAAATACCATATAGGTACACCTACTCAATTATTTATAATAATATAGTGGAATTCGATATTTTTAATTTTTTTTTTAACTTTCGATTGCATAGCCCTTAGGCGTCTTTGTATGACATGATAAAATGAATCGATTGAAATGTACCTTTACAATCGTTCATTTCAAAGTGTACCTACATCAGCAGCAGCCAATTACATATAATTATGTAGATTACATTCGTAAAAGATTACGCAGCGGGATTATTACTGCTTACTCCTTACATACATATTAAATTAATTTCCTAAAGGAAATGAATGTATTACTGGTATCGAATTGATAATTTATATGTTTGATTTGCGGCTTTTTATCGTGTTGGTCGTTTTACCTTATAAGCTGAAACAGTATCAGCATTTAAATGTTAGCTGTATTATGTTTATTGACCTTTTGAATCGGCCAAATGTCCATACACCGATTTTAATATTATATTGTCTGCATTCATACAATACCTCTCTATTGTATTAGTAATTAATGTCTACAAGTAAAAACACGCGGTTTTAAATAAAATGTTTAAACCAGTTGTCAATAAAACTATGAAATATATTCCCATAATATTCAACAAAAATTATACTCATATCATCACATAACTACTAATAATTATCATTATTGAACATTTTTTTTTATAACGACCATTTAAAGTGAATAGATTGTAAAACGAAAGGTTTATTCAATCAACCCAATTCATAAATTATGTAATTTTCACTGTGTTTATAATGATATTATACTCTATTAAAATCATCTAGGTAGCTAATTTTAACTTCGTATTGAATATTGATATTATATTTTAAAACGTCTCAAACATATCATTGGATATTAAAACAAGCGTTTTAGTTATTTTATAATTATTTTTTTATTTTTTTTTTACAATTTCATTTGAAATTAATGGATTTATAACAGGGCTTGGAACTGAAATTAAAAATACCGGTATTAGAACCGGAACATTTTGAAAATATTGGTGGTAGCGGAACCTTGCCAAAACCTTTATTCGATTTTTTTTAGAAACCTAAATCAGAACCGATACCGATATTTTTTATAGAGAATTTTTTAACTATTTTATATATTTGGGTAATAAATAATAATAACTGATTCATTAAATTTGATTTATGTTGTAATATTTAAGTATATTTTTAATTTTATACTTCTACGATCTATGCAGTTTCAGAAAACGATTAACATGAGCAATTATCAAAATAAAAATAATTAATATGTAAATAATAAATATTGTTATTTTGCCGTTAGTCAAAACCCGTCGTCATGATTATTTCTCTATAGGTTTTAATTTATAAATAGTTTAGGATGATGATATCTAATGATGTTAATGAGTGATGACTAATAAAATGATTATTAAAAGTTAAGTCGATCATAATACATACCCGCATAAATCGTCATCAAATTTTGTCATGGACTATCAATTAATAAACACGTTAATGGTATACATCTATTATTTTATATTTATATATAAAATATAAATATATAATTTATGAACAGTTTCCTATAAAATTAAAATATATTTTATGGGCGATAACGAATAATTAGTACTATCGATAATTTTTGATTATTCGTTTAAAATTTGTATGGTATAGCAATGATACCGCCAACTTCTTACAACGCCAGTAAACCTTATTTTTGAAGATTTGTTTTTACGATATTAAAACCAAAATAGTAATATTTATTTAAGCACTTTAACCCATTAAAATAGCTATTATTTAATCTTACTATTTTAAATAATATGTACGCTATTTATACAGAAGTATATTTTACTTTTTGAAAAAAAAAATACCTCTATATACCGGTATTTACCGATATCGGAAACGAAACCTTTAATTTGTAATTTTAAAAACCAGTATCGTTTTTTTTTTTTAAGTATCAAATTGGTACCGGCACCGAAAAAATCATAAAGGTTCCAAGCCCTGGTTTATAATAATTAATAAAAACTCAAGAAACAAAAATGTGATTGTTTAATATATTTTAGTTAATGTATAAAAAAATACAAGACAAATGCTATCTTTGTAAAATTAAAAGATCAAATTGAAAGCAGCATATAAGTTTATTATAAAAAATAATTATATAACACAATACTCAAAATTGTCAAGATATCGTTACGATGTAGTTATAAATTATTCGAATATAACATTGTAACATTTAGTATTAAAAAAAAAAAATCCCTTTAAACTTTATGTAAACAATAAATTCAACACTGTTAATATAAATCAAAGAAATTAACTTTATTTCCTTAAGAATTGCATTATCTCGAACAAAAAGCACAGCTTTAATAATCCTTCATTATATTGGTATTTAATTGGACAAATAATAACAATGAACAATGGTGAATTAGCAGTCGCCAGTCAATATACTCGTATTTTATTATGAATATGACTACAAAGGTAGTCGATTCATAATATGAGTCGTGTTTTTCCGAGGTGCTATTATGCTAATATGTAATTATAATGAATGACTTCCTCACCAAATTTTAAAATTATGTAAGTAATTTACCATCACTTGTTCATATAAATGTGTGATATGACGTGATGCGGTAAATGTTCTAGGTATAATGTTAAGATAAAAATGTAGCATCAACTTAACAGCTTTATTTTATGTGGTTAATTTTATTTTATCATTCATAAATGTTATATGACTCTTTAAATTAATTATAATTGATTATGAAACACGGTTTTTTGAATTTTACCACTAAATAGTTAACCACATTACTAAATTTGTTCATGGTTAACTGTTACTAATTACTACTTCGTACATAATATTATATTATAAAACCTTATCGTATGGTATCAGCAAATTTAACAAATTAAACATATAAAACTAAGGCTAACTATATTTATATACGTTTCTCGGGTAAACCGATAGTCAAAACAAAACAATTTTTTGACTGGGTACTGAAATTATTACAGAAACATCACGAATCAAGGAATGACGAAGATTTGTCTCGCATTAGATTTGCGATTTGATCACGAAAATGGTAGAAAATTACTTGTATGTATTATATATATATATACTATTATTATTATTATTATTATTATAATACATATAATGAATACTGGGCACGTGTTATAATGTCAGATATTTCCCACCGGGTCGGGTATTCGTCAACAATCCCAAAATATTTGAAAAGTTGTTGCTAAAAAAAAAATATACGATGCCATGACTCGTTGTCAACCTTAGACACAATTCTTCTCCACCCACACTCTCCAGTAACTCATACTTTATTCGAAAATATCCAACTCTACAAAGCGGATTTTTTGAAACGTTTGGAATGTGTATCCGAATCGCCGGAGAAACTTTTTTACACCATCCGACGATTTTTCTTTGAATATTATTCAATTTAATTTTTTTTCACTTCCTGTCTTATTCCTTAATTCTTTTTGCAAACCCCTATTGTACTTTTTAATCGACATCTGCTAACCGGCATTAAATCTCTTGAAGAAATGATTTTACCTTCATTTTCTGAATAAATATATAATATATATATTATAATATTAATTTATCGTATGTACATTGATTTGAACTCAGACTTATTATTAAAACGATTAAAACGTGTATAATATCTAATTTGGCATATTTTTTTTTTCGTTTTTGACAACATGCCCATTCATTTTATTAAAACCGTTTACTAAAAAGGTAATTATATAAAAAAAAAAATTCATGAATTTAAAAAACAAAATCAATTAAATATTGAACGCTATTAATTTTGACACGTATGCCTAATAAAAAAGAATGATAGCTTATAACGTAATTACAGAAATAATTTAATAAATGGTCGGCTATTACTTATTAGGGTGCACCCGGTAAAGACAAACAAATATTACATTGCAGTCAATACCCGATTTGGTCCAATTCTAAATTTAAAATTAAATGTTATAAAACAATTTGATTTATATACTGATCAGCCTTACTCGATAAACTCATGGAATACAAATCTAAAAAAAGTCTTGTGAAATCATCAAACATTTTTCCTCTATTTAATCCTTTCATCTAAAAGCAATAACTCTTAGTTTAATTACATCTATACCTTTGTACACGTTGAACAATTTATAGCTTAGATAAATGCATAAGCAAATCGTTAAAGTCATAAACTAAGCCCGGAACCTACTCATCATTTTAAACGACTGTATACTGAAATTAACAATCATGAAAAATAAAAATAATTAAAAATAATATTTAATTCCCGATAAACTGTATTTTATATCCTATGATCTATAGTATAATTTATTTTTAATTTATATTTTTTATGTTAAATATGTACATTTATTACAGATGTCGATATTAATAATATATATATATAATTATTTATAAGATGTACACAATTTGTATAAAATTTAGCACAATAATAGTATGTGGTGATAAAAGAAAAATTCTATTAAATTTTAGAGTAAGAAGCCACCGATTAGTGGCACTTGACTGGAAGTTGTTTAACTATCTATCTAAAATCTATATTCGTGGACGTATGAAATTTGCGCCACATCTAAAAATCAATTTTGGTTATTTGCAACACTTTTTAAGGTTGTAGTTTGTGCCACACAAAACTAAATAAAAGGGCATTAAGTAATCTGCACCATCATGTACCTATAAAAATTGTAATTTGTGCCATTTTAAAAACACTAAATAATTTTTTTTAACAGATTAACATATTGTATTTTTAACCAATAAAGTTCATTTTAATAAAAAATCAGTAATATTATAATTATAAATAAATGTATATAAGTATACGTGCTCTAATGTATATTAATATAAGTTAATATTCGTTTAGTATAATAAAAAATATAAAAATCAGTAATACCATAATTATAAATAAATTTATATAAATATGCATATTCTATGTATATTAAATAAGTTAATATTCGTTTAGTAATGAAATTAAAAATATTAATAAATATAAAATAATTATAAATAAATTTATACAACAAAATAGTAAATTTTAGTAATAAAAAATAATTTTTGAAATAAAGTACCTAGCTACTTATAATACTTAGCTTACTCACCTTCTTTTTATATTTGTAGCTTAAAGATGAAACTAAACCTTTTCTGTCAATTTTATTTTGTCTGTAATCTTCATATATTTGTTGAAAATTTTCCAACCAATTTTTATTTTTAGTACAATTTCGTTTTTTTGAGATGTATATTTTTAATTTTAACCAATGTTTTTGTTTGAAATCCTTTTAGTACCTATGTCTAAAAAGTGGTAAATAGTAGAATGTGGGTGATAGAACTAGGAATTGAAACGTAAATTATATGATTCATAAGCATTTGTAGTGAGAGCTAGGGACGCGATATTCGCAGCCTAAATTATTGGTGGAAATTTAACCTCTTCATTGATATATGTGTCAATTAAATAATCAGCATATTTTTGAAATCTTAAGCCGGGTACACTCTTGCAACATTCGTGCGTAACATAAAAACCGTAGCATAACATCTTTTGATGCGATCAACATTTATTGACAACTCATAGAACGGCGTTAAGGTTGCGTACGAATGTTACAAGTGTGTACTCGACTTTGTCATTAGGAATCGATGACATAAAATCTTCAATAAAACAATCACTGAATTCTTCCATTGTTTTTGGTAACGGTACCACCATTTTTCTATGAGTGTTATAAATATTTTGTCGAACTAGGATTTATCATCTATAGTGATGGTTTATAAATTAAATACATTTTCAGAAATTTCTTTTTCTGTTCGTAATATCTTATTTGGTTCAGTATACAAATTTTCCATATCTTTTCTCTTACATATATTTGAATACATTTTTCTGTCTATATTTGGTTGATCATGCTTGTTATGTTCATTTACAATTTCAACTATAATGATGTCTATTTTTTATAACTAACGTTAACAAAAGTATCATCATTATATCCCTTAATATATATATATATCACATTACATAAACACAGATATGTATATTATGATATAGACATCTGTGATCTTATATTGTTATGTCTTCATAATCTGAACAATCGCAGTCGCCCTAAGTTAGGGTGACTATATTAAGAAAATAAAAAAACGGGACATCTGAAACGTCTATCCCCCACCCCAAAGAAAAATTCTTCCATATACATTAATAACACATATGCACACAACTGTAGAGAGTAAAAATTAATGATGGGAATAATCGAATGATTAGTATTCGAAAACAAAATAATCTAATGTTTAGTAAACTAAATAAAAATAATCGAGTATTCGAATGATTCATGATATACATTGCTTGAACTGGTTATATAAATAATTAAATGATAATCTACAAGTGTTAAATGTATTTTCAATCCAAATATTTAAACGTATTATACCGAATAACGAATAGAGTGGCAATTACCGATACCGGAAATTAAATATTTAAATTAATGATTAAAATAAATAACAATACAATACATGGACAGTCGCATTCTTAATTTAGTACCCAATGACTTAAATCTAAGTATAACAACAAAGGAAAGTAAACTTTACAATTCATTAGAAACGGGTATAATATACGGGTAGGAAAAGTAAAATTGATAAAAAAAGCATTCGATTATTTTTACTATTTTTTATATAAATACTAATTTTAATCATTCGAATAATTTTATTCGATTATTTTATTATTCGGATGATTTAGGGAATTAGGGTGAGTTAATTCATCATATAATTGAATTCATACATATGTGTGTGTGTGTGTGTGTATGATGCATAGATATATGTAAGAAGGTAGTACTCCAGTAGACTGGAGTACGTATGCAATATATATAAATAATAAATAATATATAAGTAAAAATGAGTAAATACGTATATATTGATGTATGCACTACATTTTGCATTACTACACAACTATTTGTACAATATTTTCTGAAGATGAGTACACTTTTTCAGTGCAAGTTCTGATAGAACTTGGTAGAACAGGCACTTCAAATTACAAGTAATGAAATTGGCGCAAAATACCATTTCCCATATTCGTAAATATATAGAATTTAATTTTTTTTTTTTTTTTGTTAGTTTCCGAGCAAGTCACGACACTAGTTCCTTTTTAGGCAACGCCTGGAGTTACTAGATAAGGTATGAGTGGACAGGTTTTTTATAAGTGGATTTTGGTGTAATTGAAGATGGGTATGGAAGTTTTTGTAGAAATGTGCAGCTTTTTCTGTCACAGTTTTCTTTTAAAGGTCTTTATGTAGAGTGTAATTAGATACATAGGGTGGAGCATTCGTTATCTTCCTAAGGGCAATGTTCTGGAATTGTTGAATTTTGTTGGTAGAAATTTTTATAGTACCCCGAAGTTGAAGACCATAAGTCCATAGTGGTTTAAGTAATGATTTATACATAAGAACTTTAACTTTTGTGTTTATTGTTTAAAAGTAATATTCATAATCTGCGGAGACTCGTGTTTAAGGTAAATCTCTTGATACGGATATGGCTATTTCAGTAAGATATAATCCAAGTTAAGTCCTAGGTATCTAACTATGTCAGATGAGGAAATAGAGGTGTTATGTAGATAGATATTAGGGTAAACAGTGTGGCATAGAGTGAATGTTGTGTATACAGATTTATTAGGACTAGGCTTAATGCGCCATTTTGTATACCATTCAGACATTAAGTTAAGATGAGTTTGGAGATTATCGGAGGCAGTAAGAGGATTTTTGTAAATTGATATGATAGCTTTGTCATGCACATAGTCGACTACAGCAGTATTTTGGAAGGTAGGCTGACCTGACGTATATATATTAAAAAGAAAAGGAAAAAGGATTCCACCCTAGAGAACTCCAGCGAAAATTTTTTCGATATTTCATACTGAGGATCCAAAACGAATTTAGAAATGACGATTCTTTATAAGATTTTAGTAACATAAATAAACATGGAAGACGACATTTTTAATTTTGAAAAGTAATCCTTCATACCAAACTCTATCAAACGCCTGACCAATATCGAGAAAGACTCAAGTATAATAATAATTTTTTCTAAGGAAAATGAGATTGCATTAACTAACCTATGTACCTGGTGTATTGTGCTATGCACTAAACAAAAACTAAATTGCGAGTCTGGTAGGATCTTGTAGATGGAGATGTAAGTTAAGAGTCTTTTAAGTATTAGTCTTTCTAAAAGTTTAGCTAGAAAAGGTAAAAGGCTTATTGGCCTGTACGAGGAAGGCAGATTGAGTGGTTTATCAGGTTTAGGAATTAAAACTGTGTTTAAAAATTTTCATAGAAGTAGAAAGTATGAAAGCCGTAAAACTGCATTAAATAAATAAATAAGGAATAGGATAGCTTTTTTGTGAGACATTTCGCCTCTTCCGCGGTAATTAAATCAAAGTTTTGTGATTTTTTGATAAAATATTTTTATATAGTAGTTTTAATTTCATTAGGCGTAAAACATTTTTCAGGGAGATGAAGAGGCATAGATACTGGGTTACCATAGAGATGACATCTGTGTTATTTATGTCTGAATGTGGCTTAAATATTTCAAATATATGTTGACGAAAACACTCAGATTTGTCTTCATCAGTTAATGTGAAAGAAGTATTACTTTTGGTTAATAGTGGTGAACTAGTATTATATTGTAACAGTTTATTAGTTTCTTTCCAAAGGCTGCCATCAGGAGTGGTTAGGCTAAATAATTTTCGTTCGAATATATATAATTTATATTTTGAAAGAAGTTTTTTAAGCAAATTGGTCAGTTTATTATATAGTAGTCTATGGGAAGGTAATCGAAAAGTTTGCTATCGTACTCTAGCTCTTTTTTTATCAGTAATCAGTGAGCGTAGATATAACGGTAGTTGTAGATTTCTATGGATAGTTGAAGGTAACTTAGATTGAGATTCCCAAGCAGCTGTTTGGATGGTTGAAGTAAATTTATCAATTGTGTTATCGATATCTTCACGTGTTTTTAATTTAACGTTCAGTGAAATCTCTTGATCTACTAAGTTATGAAACTTAATATAATCTATTGAAAGATAAAAAAGTTTTGGTGAGGCCATACGTATTGTTGAAAAAGCATTGACTGTAAGAAGAATGGATGATTGGTCAGAGGTAAGGTCTAGGATATTTTCCAGAGTGCAGTATAAATTACTAGGTACTTTAGCAATAGAAATATCAAGGATGTCGGATTTTTGACGTGGAAAAGTTGGCCAATAAGTTGGATCTGATGATGCCAAAATTGAATATTTTTTTATTTTTTTGATGTTGACAAAACTATAAAAAACATTGCCAAGTGGATTACTAGCACAACAGCCCCAGGCTTATTGTTTTTCATTAATATCTCCACCGATTATGAAATTTGAATTGATTGATAAAAAATAGTCGACAAATTGAAGGTAAGAGATGTTGTGTCTCGGAAGGCAATAATTTGTAGCAATAGTGATAGGTATGTTAATTAACTTCATAGATACAGCACAAGATTAAAGATAGTCTTATGAAAAGTTTGGTAATGAAGAAAAGGACGGAAGATTTTATTATGATGGCAACACAACCATGAGTCGTGTTATTTAGATGATTGGATTTAAATAAAGTATAGCCTGGGATAAAAATATTAGGGTATTTGGTAAAGAAAGTCTCAGTTACTAAGGCAATATCAATACGTTTATCATATAAAATTGTTTGTATTTCATTGACGATGTTTTTTGAGCTGCTGGCATTGAAAAAGACGACGACAATAGATTTTGAAGTAAGCGAGTTATTTGTCATTTTTATTATTTAAAAGGGATGAGATAACTTGTGTTAGGAGTGCAATTAAAAGGTTAATTACTGATTTAAGTTCGTCTAAAAAGCTTGATATTTTTTTATCAAAATCTAATGTTGGAAGAGGGATAGCTGCCATGACTTGACTAGTTGGAAGTAGCTTGGGCATATGTTCTCTGAGATGAAGAAGAAGGAAGGGTGTTAGGGTTATTAATTTCCAAAACTAGGTAGCTTTCTTTTACATTGGTATGATTATTAATTGAAGACTTAAAATTAGCATTATTATGTAGAAAGTTACTTTTCTTGATGGGCTTAGATCGACATTGAAGATCTCTATAGACGTTGCATCCGCGGTAATTAGTTAGATGGTCACCCGAGCATAAGGCGCATTTGGGTAGACAATCTCTTGGTTTGGTACAGTATAAAGATGAATATGTGTCTCCACAGCGAACACAACGAGTTGAGTAATCACAGTATGAACGCACGTGACCATAATCCTGGCAATTGAGACACTGACTAATTACCTTCGAGTTCATCAACTTTTATTTTAGTATAAAGAATCCTAGAAAGTTTGAATATATCGTTCAACTGGATAGTGGGTTCTAAATCGACGAAGGACAGAGAAGTGGACATTTGGTGGTTTTGTGAAGTACGTTAGTGACCTGTTTGACCTCAAAAAGGCACAATTCTAGCTCAGATTTAATTAAATCTGTGGATGTAGATGAGTGTACATTGCAAATGATGGCACGAGTAGGTTTAACCTCTTTTAGCTAATTGATGTGATATTGGATATCCTGTTCTTTTAGGAATTGTATCCGGGGTCTGTAAGATTCAGGGTTGGACGTTTATATATTTAGACGATCAAATTTTCATCAGATTTTATCAAATTTGTGTTTACTTTTATTTTTCACATTTGACGATATCGATACGTTGGGTGACTGCAGCACGTTATTGAGTGGACAAAGATCGCATATCGATGCTCTAGCAGCGATAACACGGCGGTTATTAAGTAAACACGGTAAGTAATTAGTTCTGCACAATTATTCGATTTACATTTATGAAAGAACGTACTTAGACATACCTCCAGTTTCATAATTAAAAAAAAAGAAAACAATAATACAATAAAGTAGACGATTATAAATCGTTACATATTAAACACGACACATTCGGACACGAAAGAGAATGGGATCGCGTAATTAATACGTGCGCGACGAGCAAGGTGCACGACGACAGTGATTTAATATAACTGACAAAGTTAATCTAATTTTATATTAATCTGGTAATATATTTTTATTTTGTTAATAAATTAGTATCTGGCGTTGTATGATCTAATTATAATGCATGCAACGTATGTTAAGCTCGGATAAGCATTTATTTTTTTGTTGATTTTATTAACTGGACATTAATAAAACCCCACTCTAAAAATTAAAAAAAAAATGAATCCTAGAATATTCAGCGAACTATAAATGTAAAAGAACTTACTGATCGTTAATATATTTTCATAGCTAACAGATAGCTTTATCAGATGACAGTAATACATTATACAAAATAAGTTTCTTATTGTTAAGAAGATATTATGATTAAGTGTGTAGTGCTTTTAGGATATTCCTTAGAAAATGGTTCCTAAGGATTGGTTAAATACTTTTTGATAACATATTTTTTGATTTTGGTTTACCTACATCATTTTTTATCATCAGTTCTAATACTATAATAGCCCAGAAAATAGTTAACATTGTCGAGGTTATAATAACTCATTAGTTTGTCACCACAAGTTGACCAAGCAAATAAAAGTAGTATAGTACACGCTTAATTAAAAACTCATTTAAGTAACGCACTCATCAGTAATAATTGATTGCATGGCAGTAAAAAAAATAACTAGTTAAATAAATGCGTTGCAAAAAAATTTGAAATTGACAAAAAAAAACAAATTTTCACTATAGTTACGTATAAGTTACGTATACGTTAAAACAATATTGTACAAAATCCTATAAAAAAATTATTAAGTGAATGTTTGAAAATTAGTTTTCGTAAGCAAGGAAATAACATGTGGATCCTAGGAACAGGTAGTACAAATCAATGCTATGAGTAATAATAATGTAAACTGATAGCTTAAAAACAATTCAGAAATAATTCTTTTGAGCTTGGGAGAGCATGCTTAATTGCATGTTATTTAATTATTGCATTTTCATTCAAAAATGATAATTTATTTTGAATGGCCAAGGAGGAGATATTTATTCATATTATAATAAGATGTATAATTGCAATAATTCAAACATTGTATTGCTTCAGCTAAGACTAGCAAATTTAAATAACTTATGAAACTTACTAAATAAAACATTAAAAACATAGTGCAACTATAAATTTAGCAAATCCTTTTTTATTAATAAATGAAACTAAGTTTAACAAAATACATAATGCAAGTATTTACTTTAATTTTTGCTTGTCCTTATTGTACTCAAGCTTACACTCTAGATTTCAATATAACGTACCTACTATTACTACTTATTATATATTGTTAGTTTCTTACCGATAATCAATTATAAAAAAACTTTAAAGCAAAATGAAGTAAGTATAAGTACAGTGCATTAAAAGTGTTAAAGCTTCTAAATAATATGACATATTTTGTATAACAAATTTTACTTTTTGTACCACTACATTGAAATATTGAATCGATTTGAAATAATATTATTGAAGCCTATTCTGTGTAATATTTACATTATATTAGATTCAATAAAATGTTTACGTTATTTTATAATATATCATTGTTATTATCCAAGTTTAAGAAAGAAATAAACATATAATTTATATAATTATATTTGTCTTTTGTTATATCAATTATTCACTGTTCAAACCAAAGAATTAATGTTTACTCTAAATATTTATAACTACAAATTAATAGCGTACCTATTCATACCTATATTACCTATATTACCTATATTATATATAATTCAATCTGCATAATGAATTATATCTAAATGGAATGGGTAGTTTCGAATTTTTATTGATGTTGAAAAGGTTGTAAAAATAAATAATTCACTGTATGACTTGTCTAAACGTATAATATATTTTCTTAGTCATTAAATGATGTGAAAAAATGTACATCCATTTCAACTAATGAATAAGAATTAATTCAATATTTTGTATTAATAAATCAAATTCATAATCTCATATTTTTTAATAAAATCGATACCCATATTATGTTTGATACAAATTACGATTTTGAAAATAATTAAACAAAAGTAATATTATTAGTTGCATAAATAAATATTGTTATTGTTAAAATTGTTTTGATAAGAACATTACACAAACACTCACCTACACAAGATATAAAAGTTATTCATTAATATACGTTCATTAATTCGTACCTACAAGAAGAAACTTCTTTTCAAAACAAGCAATCGCATAAGTACGTTTAATAAAGGGTACTAAACTACTAACTATAATTAAAGTGCAATCACAAAAAAGTAAACATTTTAGATTCTGAGCGGAGCGATGAATATATTGAAATTACAATGTTGTGTTTCTTTTTCATTTATTTTTTTTTTTTTTTTTCTAATCACGTTTTAGGGCAGTAAAAGTGTTCCAGTTTTCTTCATCAGTATCTTTTCTGATAAAAAAGAGAATCTAGTTGGTAATTTGGGAAATCTAAAGTACAAAATTCCCAAAAAATTGTAAACGCGCCGGCAAAAAAAAATTAAGGAAAAAAGGGAATTTTTTCGCAAAGCAAATTTTTGAGAAAATTTATTTTAATTTTTATGTAACAAAAGAAATAATGACCGTAAATAAATTTACACCAAATGTTTATATAAACATTTTCTATACACCATAACATTTTCAAAATATTTTGACTTTTTTTGAGCGGGTTTTTTTATTTTTTTTTATTATAATTAACGATAAAATTTTTCAAGTCAGTCAAAAAACTTTTAAAATTTAATACAATGTTCTTCATTACTTGTTGTAAATTAAAATTTAAAAAAAGTTTAAAAAATTGTTTTTATAAGCATCTAAAGTTGAAATTTCAAGAAAATACGTAAAAATCACAATATTTTGCAGTTTTTTTTTTTTTTTATCAGGAAATTCATAGAAATGTTTCTATTCAAATCTATAATTTAAAAATTCACTACATAGATCTCTATAAGTTTTTTTACCTTTCTAAAAAAAAAAATTTATCCGAAAGTCAAAGTAATTTTTTATAAGCATTAGAAATTAGACATTGGATATTCATCCTTTTTCTTTGGGAATGATTTTCTTATTTTGATGTAATTCAAAAAGGAATAACCCTAGACATTTAAAAATTTTATCAAATGTTTAGATTACCATTTTCTATACGCCGAAAAAATTTTAAAATATTCTAAATTGTTCTGTAGTTATACAAAAAAATTATAAAATGTTCAGTTTTTATAACTAAGGATTGAAAATTTAAAACAAGGTGTTTCCTATGTAGTTAATATTGCCTCCAAAAAATCTAAAAAATATATTTACATAGTTGAATTTTAAAGATATTTAAAGTTCAAATTTGGATGAAATTAGATATGAAAGAAGAATAAGGATGTTAGTTCTTTCGTTGTAATTTAAAAATATTTTTCGTGGATACTTGAAACTTTTAAAGTATATTATTGTATTTTATACACTCATTTAAATTTTCTAATGCAATGTTTTCTGCGAAATTATTTCAACCTACTGCATTATTAATAGTAAAATTAATTATTTTAATAAAAATAATATCTTAAAATACACGTAGTTATGTAGGCTGACAGACCGTCTTTGCTCAGAATCGTTTTTCGAATACAATGATTTATACCATTAAATTCAAATTTAACACATCCATGAAAGTGATCCACTCGACACATACTGTACAGCAGAGCGGTACCCACTTGTCAACCTTTTTATGATTTATATTTGTGTTCCAAAAGTATAAATTAATACAAATAATTAAATATTTATTCAAGTTGATTTGAATTCAAAATATTCAAATTAATGTGTGCAGAATCTCTAACATGTATTATTAATTATACACGACAGTCAACAATAATTGATTACCTAGTTGGTAAACAAAGAAATATTAAGTTATTTACTTGGTTTAATGAAAAACCTAGGCAATAAAATAATATGAATACATCATATTATACATCGTTCTTTACTAACTTCTATTGTAAACTTAATGCAGATTATGTATTAGAATAATAAATATTAAAAACTAAAAAGAAAAAAATTAGTTTCAAACTTTCGAATTCAAGACAATCAATGTTTATTTTTTATTTTGTTTATTTATTCTACTTTTATTTTGTCAAAAGCTATACATAAATTATAGTAATATCCAACATTAATCAACCTTATTCACTATTGAACAAATATTTATAATGATAAAACAGTAATACAAATAAAAAATGTATACTGAGTGATTACAAAATATATCAGGTAAATGTTCCAATATTTAAGTTGTCCTCAAAAGTAAAATTAGGCTTTATTAAAATGATAACAAACCGTATAACAATAATAAATACAACATTATGAAATATGTACATTGTACAGAATTAATTAAAAAAATTCTTTGATTTTTAGATATATAAATATTGATAAAAATGTATAAAATATTCAATTTTTATAGCTATAAATTAAAAATTTAAAACAAAGTTTATCATAAGTAAACAAAACAATATAAAAATATATAATCACAGTTTTTTTTTTTATTTTAAGTTCAAATTTGAACGAAATTAGATATTTAAACAAAGAATGACAATTTTAGTTATTATGTTGTGATTTTAAAACATTATTCATGGGTACTTGAAGCTTTTAAAGTAAATTATTATATTTTATACACACAATGACATAATATTCAAATACAATGTTTTCAGTAAAAATAATTCAACCTACTGTATTACAAATAGTTAAATTAATTACTTTAATAGCAATTATATCATAAAATATACTTAGTAATATAGGATAACAGAATATTCGTTCAGAATCGTTCTTCGTGTACTATGTTTTATATCATTGAATTTAAATTTAGCACATCCATTTCAGTGACCAACTCGACAGCTTCTGTACAGCAGAACGGTATCCACTTGACCGCCTATTTTTTTTCTTTTTAAAAATGAATTAAATAAATACACATATAATATTAACAAAATATTTTTGTTTTTGCATATTTTTAAATTTAAAAACTAATACGTAATTGACATCAGGTCTGATACAGAATATGAC
The DNA here is from genome assembly GCA_014851325.1 of Pentalonia nigronervosa. Classification (NCBI taxonomy): domain Eukaryota; kingdom Metazoa; phylum Arthropoda; class Insecta; order Hemiptera; family Aphididae; genus Pentalonia; species Pentalonia nigronervosa. Next base: position 48,828 of record JACXSJ010001426.1, read on the forward strand.
TTTTTTCGATTCAACGAAATCAATGTTTTAGTTTCAGGTATGGCCTTTTTCTGATTAATTTAATTCTGTACTAATAATTAATATATTTAACCCGCCAAGTACATCCAAAATGTTCTACCAGTCGGCCTCGTTGATATCCCTCTTTTAATAGTCCGGTAGCGCTCATTTGCATTATTAATCATTTTGGTTAGAATATACCAGGCAAACTTGACCTATTTCTCTTGCCGTTCAACACCAATTTTAAGCATATGTTATATCGTCAGTTTTTGGAAGTGACCGACATTCGTGCTACCCGTATGGATTTCCTTGTGTTATATTCAACGTTTTCTACAGCAGACGAAAGTGTGAACGAGTTGTGTTATTTTTCAGCAATGTGTATTATATTTTTGTGTCAGGTAACAACAGATTTCGGAAAACGACAGTCAAAATAATATACTAGAACTTCTATTGCATTGGTAATTTATATCAAATACCACGACAAATACGTGTATATTAATATCGGTACACACTCGTATAAAATATGTTTGTTAATAAATCGTTCAATTAATGTAATTTACTCAAAACATGGCTACAAGCCTACAATAAGTTCGTTGAAACGTGCCTGATCATTCACGGTATTATTATTGTTCACATATATTCTATAAAATGTCAGAACGAATCAAATCAATCATATTGCGCCTATTTGTTATATACAATGACGTATAACATTTGTCAGTAAATATATTCATGGATGACAGTGGGCAATAGTAATAATAATTTACGTACGTTTGAAAGACAATCGCAACTCTGTGTATTCTTGAGTACTTTATACAGTTTTTTCTCTACTGAAATGAAACACCGTGTTGAAATGCAACGGTATTAGGTATATAAACTGTACGTTTGTCAATCTGGCAAGTAATAGTCTTTGGGTCGGCCGCACTCACTACTAAAGCATTATCATACGGATACATTAATCACAGAAGTTGTTATGACGTTTGCATTGTTGAATGGATTTGAAATGCCGGCGAATGTGCGCAAACCTAACTAGTACCTACAAAATATGTAATATATTGTTATGGTAAATTATGTTCAGGAAACGGAATAAATCGCCACCTTACTCTTTTACAAAAGGGACTTAAATGTTTACATTTCGCCAACACCACTCATTTAAAATATTGATTTTTTTTCAATAATTAGAACACTATTTTAAATTAACTTTGCCACCAATTATACAATTTCCACGTGTCTACTGAATCACTAAAACAAATTGTCATTGCTAGTGAAATGCACTACTAAAATTTGAAAGTGTCACAAATGACATGTGAACATGTATACCAGCTTTGAATATCAATCAGAATAAGTCTATCAGCCTCGTGGTAAGATAATTCGAAGATAAAAATAGATATCGATAGGTGTTCGTCAATATTAGATTCAAAAACAGTATATACTCAATGTAAGAACTTTGCGTGGGTCTATGGATAGAAATGGTTAGTAATGGTTACATGATACAAGTAAGTAACGAGGCATTACTGACAAGGTTCAAAACTTGTCAAAGCGGAACTAGTAATATCCTATAGTATGAAAAGACAAAATACATCCAAAATATAATGTGTGGAAATAGACTACAAAACACATAAAACTAGAGAAATCTTCATACTATGCTTGAATGACCAAGACAGTCACAAGAATAAAAAATGATTTCTAAAAAGTTATAATGAATGTTTTATAACCACGAATGAAGAATTAGCCAAAAAACCGTCAATGATAACATATATTAAGTAATTTTGCACGCATAAAGACTCATTCATAAAATGTCATACTGTGTATTCAGTCCATGCTGAAGACTAGTTGCATATTAAAATATTTATACTATATATAAATTAAATTTACCTTCAAAAATATGTATTTGATATTAATATACTAATAAAAAATAAATTAATTGCTAATGATTTTTCAGAAGATGCAAAAAAACTTGTATGTAAAAATCCATAATTATGTGATGAATAAAAATATAAAATAATTTTAAGTATGACTTCAAGATTCATGAAACATAATCTTTGTATAATTTTTATACAGAACAATTTAACACAAAACTTGATTATAAGCATAATTATTACATTCACCCCCCTAACAAAAAAAAAAAAACTGAAAAAAAATGGATATGATTGCACTTGTTTCTAAGTGGGGGAGAATAACTCAGCGAAATAAAATTGGAAAAAAAACAATTGCCTTCTAAGAATACTGGAATATAAAAAACACATACAATTTTATTGTTTTCTAACATTCCAGCTGCAGTTTCTTCACTTTTTACTAAGTACTGTTTTACTGAACTTTGGTTTAAATTGTCATACAACCACAAATCACTTAAGAAACGTCAAAAACTATGAATTCAACGTTCATATTGGTCGTTTTAAAATATTTTGTCACCTACTTTTCATGCAAATAAAAAAAAAATCGATATATTTGAATAGGAGTGCTGGTGTGACGTATATTGTGTTAAGATTTCCAACACATTAATCTATTGCATATAATGAATATAATATATGCAAATTATATTATATAAGTATTGATATTCAATAAAAAAATTTAAACATTACTGCATAACTAAACAAAACATGTTACCGTGACAGTTTCAAGAAAAATTATTTTTCTTAATTATATTTTTTTTTTTGCTTTTTTTAAAATATAATCAAAATATGCTTTTCCAAATAAATATTTCAAAAAAGTATATGGACATGAAAAAATGAACAATAAGTCGATGACGAAATAAATTTAATATAGTATGTAGTTAAGTAAAAATAATATGCTAGGTATATAATATTATGCCTATACAAATAGAATTTATTCGAATTGTTCATTCAAATACGTCAAATATGTCATCTCTAATAAAATATGTTTTTTCAAGTCTTCAATGATGTATAGCTATTATTGAATCCTCAATTTTTAACTGATTATATTTGACAATGTTAATTATATTAGGATCGAGCATCAATAAAAATGAACCTAAAAACATTATCACTGTATTATGTAAATTAAATAATTTAAAACCAGTGATACATGTAGTGAGTTTAATTTAATAACTAAAAAATATTAGCATAATATAGATCAAACTTTTCGTAGAATAATAGCAAAAAGTTTTGAAAAAAAACTACTATATTGTTCTAAATAAACACAATGAAATTCTTTATTTTTGTCAAAGAAAAGAATTCATTATGGTTTTTTTTATACATAAGACCATTTTGAAATTATTTATAGAGGTAGGCTAAGAGCTGTGATATCTCAATTAGAAATATGATAAGATGAAAAAATGCTTAATTTTCATTGGGTTTACAGAATCCTTAAAGAAAATTACAGAAAACAATTATTAAGAAAAATAGTAAATAAGTACTTTTGTCATAATAAAGTAATGATGAGAATTAATTATAAATTATCGCATTTCGTTGATAATATATTATTTTAACGTGAAATATTTTTTAAATGGTATAAACCATTTTTTTAAACAACTAAATTAAAATTTTAAAAAGTCCTATTAATAAGCTATGATCAATTTAGTTATCAAAGTTCTATTCAGAACCTTTTTTAATGCACTAATATTTTGTCTTGAATTAAATAAAAAACAGGAGTAAGTCCCGATTACCCGAACATTTGGTGAACTTACCCGATGTATCTAAATTATGTAAAATGTAATTAGCTGTACGGCGCAATGTGTAGGCAAAATAGGTACATAACTGTAATGAACACTTAAAAATGATTATGTTCTATTATACTTCTAATTATTATACAAAATATATATTTATGCAAAAAAGTTAAATTTTTCTTATTCGCGTCAGTTATTTATAAATAATACATATAATTTATTAAATAATTTGGTAATTTTCAATATGCTTTTGTATAATATTAGAGCTTTTAAATTCTTAATTTTTAAACTATTGAGATGATATCTAATGTAGAAAATAATTTAATAGGTCAGTACTACTAATATATTTTTTCAGAAATGGAGTATATCATTACAGCCAATGTCGGTTTTCTGTCTGATAGAAATATTATAAAATGTATTAGAATACTATCTTGTCGGAAGACAAATTATATTTTGTATTAGCATATTATGATTACCAGTATTATCGATAGTTTTAACCTTGAAATAAAGATTTTTGAATGGCGTATTTCAGAAAGAGTCTCTGAATATTTCCTCGAGAGTAACGAAAAATAAGTCTGGTGAGGACACTGGAAATTATTTGATTAAGTTTTAATGAAAATAATTTATTAATGAACATAACTTTATAAGTTTTCTGATAATAGAAACGTAAAGAATTTCTATTGTCCTATGATTTAAATATTTAATGATTAAAATGTTCGAAAAAAAACCCAATTAGTTTACAATGGAATGTTTAAAAAAAAATTACAATAATAGTAAATATTTCAAAAACAATCAACCAATATTTCATGCATAAATTGAAACGTTTTAACAATTTATAATTTTCATTAAAGAAAATAAGCCATACATAATGAAGAAGCACTTATGCTTTCATACTATCGTGATGCACATTATCCATTCCCCAGTAATAAAATACTGCATATAACAACATAACATACACCACCTTGTATATAAAATGTTTAAACTTGTAGTCCTGATTATAAATAAAAATAAAACCTACAGTATTACACTATAAAACGCTCTACACAATACAACAAGTACATTAGGTACAACAAAAGTATTATTCGGCAGCCGGCAACAGTAAAACACTTGCTTCTATCCGACACGATTGTTATTATAATACCTACAACAAACTTTACAAAAAACATTATACTCTTAAATTATATCATCGATTACAGAAATGCTTTCTCAAATACGTATAGTATCGTAATTTATATTATTATTACCTTAATGCATTTATACGCTTTATACGCTTAAAGTTCATTTAACATTTGGAATCCTCATATATTTAATACATTATTTAATTATAAAATATAAATAGACATTATAAATATAGAATATATATTTATCTGGAAAATTTTTAACGTATTAGCTCTTAATACAGTTCATAGTTAAACTATAAAACAAACGGGTATACCTGAGATAAAGTTAACATATATACATATTTTAATGCCATCGAGTTATTAAATTTTTTTATGTATTCCAGATAACTCTGATCATTCGTTATATACCTACTAAGTAATGTACAATAGTTACAGTTGATAAAAACGTTTGAAAATAATTAATTAATAAAAGTAATATTATAAACTACAAGTATATTGTGATCTGTAAGCTAAACCAATAAAAATAACAAGTTTATGAGTTTCGATAAAATAAAAAAAATGTCTTACTTTTAATTATAAGATCTAAGCTAAAACTATATTATTATTAACGTCATTAATTTAAAAGATAAAACGTAAAATAATTTTTCTTATTATTACGTCTATGAGTGAAAAATATTAGTAGTTTTTAAATATTATTTCAACACTTGATCTAAAACATTTTACAATTATATAATTTATATAAATAAAATAAAAATGGAACACCATAAATTATTTAAGGCCAAGCGATTTCAAAATGAATAAATATTTATAGGATCTACAGTGAAGAAATTTAAAGGATAAATAGAATAAATATATCCATTCTCGGGAAAAAATGAAAATAGGACTTTAAGAATCGCTTGAATTAAACGCACTCGTTTAAGACGTAATACCGTCCTTTAAAGTTTAGATCCATTAGAATGCGCGGAGTAATCTGTGACAGGTGATCGCATAACAGCAATTATTGACCCATATGTTTGCGTTTGGTTCGAATTTAAAATCTAAATATTTTGTAATACACACTATTAAGCTACGTTAACTCAAGTCTATTGACTCGGATAGCTGGACGTTAAAAGCTACGTAATGTGAAATTGTTTGAAGATAAAATTCAACGATAAACTTAAAGTGGCCGATGCGTAAATCTTAACGATAACGTGAGAACTACATTTAATTTATATTTATGGCTTTTATACGTAGACTTATTTTTCGAATTTTAAAAATACACTCCTAATTGTTTCATAAATTGATTAACATAAACACTATAATAAGTTGTAAAAGTAATCTTGCTAATTTGTTCTCGGGCGTCTTTAGATATTTGGAATAAAAGCTTTTAGCATTTTTTTTTTCTTTTCTTTTTCCGTTTCTAACATACTACGCATATATACTCACAACTTAAGCTGTACTGATCGTATGTTATGCAGACAAAAGCGTCTTAAAGTTTTTAAATGCGTATTCATAAATAACAATAATTGTTGCTTCCGCCGTCCGAAAACCCGTTTAAACTTTTAACAATGTAAACGCGTTATTAGAACAATCAATCTATAAACAACAAGAAAAAAACAATTTAATTTGTTTGGCATTATTCTAGTAACGAAACGTTTTGAGATACATTACACAACGTGCACTATATATTATATTATACCATACAATATACGTAAAACATATTTTAAATGCGTGGCGAATCGTTTCCTCATATTGAGATAATACAATTTGTGTTGGATATATTATTATATTTCGCAGTGGTTAGGATACGGCGATTTATTATCACGTAATTTATTTCATTTCAGTTTTACAGCATTGTACACCAGATGACAAAATATAATGAAGTATATTTCGAACGCAGCTGCAATAACCATAATCACCGCGTTGGTTGAAAATTTCGTTCCCAAAACCTCAAACAGCCGCCCTAAAAACATTAATCGCTGGCACAAAATTATTTACTAGACATATATATATATATATATATTACCATTGCGTCGTCTGTGTTCACACACCACACATATTTGTAATGTATGTACAAATTTATATTGAAAAAAAACTTAAGAAATTATTTATTTCAACGCCGTTTATGCTCGATTAAGCGATGACTATTTTGGTGGTTAGACGACATGACGCCAGGCAGCAAAACGTTTTCCGGTTGATGACCCTTAAAAAAAATGCAGTATAATATTCGAATTAAATAGCCTATATTTGTAAAATAATTTTATGCGTATTAACTTACTTCCTGGGTTTTATAATTTTTGTATACGTTTTTATTTTTTGTAAATTTCCGTTTTCGATGCGATAATACTATACCGGGGTGGTATAACTACATATACTTGTTTGCAACGAATCTCAAATGCCGTTTGATTTTTTTGTTGGTTTTTTTTCAGTCGTTATAGCGTAGGGCGTATATAATATATATATATATCAATAGTAAATACTGCCAAAGACGACGTGTAGATTTTCTAACGTACCGGAAAACGTCCGGAAGGACCTTTGGCTCGGAGATAATTCGGCAGTCGAAACCGTCACTTACGATTTATAGGACAGAAAAAAAACGTAACCGTTCTAGCAACGTACGTATATGTAATATGCATTTATATATATAAAAACTATAAAATTTCGGCTTGTGGGGGCGTGAGACGCTATTTGCTTAAAACGACCGTACACACTTGCATTCATTTCAGAATGGCGTCAAGGCATGACATATAACAGCACGAGCTCAAATTCCAAATTCCAAAGGGTCCTCAGTCATTGAGAAAAAAATAAAATAACTTAATTTGTTTTCTACATACAGACCTCGTAGTATTAGCGATCCCTGTCAAACCTTTTAGAAACATATTATATAATAGCTAGGTAAAAACTAAAAGTTAAACACATATACACATCATAATCATAATAATAATAGCAGCGTGTCAAAGTTTATTATCCTATAATTGTATCATTTATAAGAACATACAAAACATTTTTTTTTTGTCTGCAACTCAAAATTTTGATTCTCTTAACACAAACAATTTTGAGCTGTTATAAAAATAATGATTCAATTTTCGTTTGTATGTTTCCTTAATTGTTTTTTTTTAATTCAAAAGAAGGGTTGAAATGTTCAATACAAGAAGGTTTAATTAATTTACCTTTACTTTGACTTTTAATAAGTTGTGTTGATGCATTTTAATAGGTGATTGTAAATTGCATTAGCAGTGAACAGGTAATAAAAATAAGTAGTAAAATAATTTGTGCCCAGTATTTTTCATGTATAATTTTCTATGTAGTAAATTTAATATGGCATTTTTCGGTTTCTAGAATGGGTATTGTAAATTGCGCACATAGTATCCAAGCAACTTTAAATTCGTCAATATCTATTTTATACACTGTTGTACATTATTTTATTGTTATAAAATCCAAATGTTTATCGCTTTAATCGTTGTTATAATAATATTATCGATATCAATGACTTAGAGGCAGAATATGTAAAAATGATATCGAATTACTATGCTGATAATATTATATGAAAATAACTTATACAATCTTTTACTCTATGTAATATATTCATGGGCGAATGGTTAACAAACTTTTAATTCGTAATTCGTAATTAGCTTTCAATATCTTTAAGGATTGATCTTCTTTTGGTTTTTGTTATTTCTAATGTTGAAAATGCTGATTCGCACATATATTATGATTTTGAAAAAGGAAGCAAAATTTATAATGCTTTTTTGCATACTCCGGAGTATTCGTTTTACAAAGAAATCCAAAACAAATCGATTTTAGACATATAAAATTTAGATTTTAACGTTGTATCGGGTGGCATTTCTAGTAAATATACTTTTTTTGTAAAAGTTAAGTTTGCATTTTTAATATTTTTTCCTCCACGTGGACCATATAATGAAATATCCCACTGTATTTCAATTGTCATAAGTGACGGAAAATGACTTTTTAAACTTCAAGAAACTTCGATAAATTAATGTTCGATTTTTGACGACACACGTGACAGTAATACGCGACACACTAGTGTGTCGTGATACTCCGGTTAAGAACCATTGCTATATATAATTAACCAAACAAACAATTTTTTAATAACCTAATATACCCATTTATATTATGTAATTTAAAATAAAAAAATTGAATATTTAATTTTTTTTATTTATTTATTATTAACAAGCCTAAAAATGATTTTTGGAGTACAGTGATAGCCGCCTCTTAGTGGTGTCCTCTGGGTAATACTAAACGGTTATCATAAAAATATTATCTCTATTGGACGCAATTTACTACGTAAAAATGTATACCTGAAATGTATTTCGTTCAATTTACAATTGTCCGTTTTAATTATTTAAGAAGAAACAACATAATGCACTCCAATTATTCGCTATTAATACATTTTGTGTGGATTATCCTGAGATGGCAAAGCAGCAGTTTTGATTTGATTTTTAATTATTTTACAAACATTTTTTATAGGATTTGGTTCGTGTGAATGATACATTAATATATACGATTTATCTTATTAAAGATAATATACTTATATTAATAAGTTCATTGTTTTTAATAATTGTTCAAAATATGTAGCACTACAATTTTTGACATAGATTCAAATATACATATTTTCATTATTCCGTTTATGCAAATTTTTGACAGTATAATATCTAACAATCTAGAATAAACTTTAATCGGTAATACTGCATAAAAGTATGTTACAGAAATCCATATTATGATTACGCTTACAATAATAACGAGTAGATTAAAGTTATCACTTTATAGCAGATAATAATTTTATAATATTACATTTTATTGACATTTTTATATTTCGTTATAACGGTCTAAAAGGCGGTCCAACAACTTATAAGACTCAAATTTCATAAAAAAAGAAAAGGTTAAAAATAAACATTTTTGCTTAAAATTTAAAAATAAATTGGTTTTAAAAAGTTACATATTTTGATGAATTATAATTGAACATGTTCATATGAGGGCCTATAATATATATATATATATATATATATATATATATATAATGATAAGTTATTGTATACATTTATGGTTATGATTAGAGTGAGAAATAGATTGATTTTACGAAGTTTTGTTTGGTTTTTCGGTTAGAGCTAGTGCAAAAAATGTTACGAATCCCCACAGGCCACAATCATATTTTTTTAAAGATTGAAATTGTATTACAACTACTGTTGATTTAATAATACTTAGAATTCAGATCAACCACGCATGTAAAAATAACCCGCATACATTATTTGAAAGCAACGAATAAAATCAATAAATGTCATGTCTGTTGATGTATAATATACATATACCTGGAAAATGGACAGTAACCTGCAGACGTCTGAAATTGTTTACACCCAAGAGACATCTATTGATTGCTTCTAAATAATGGATTCCGATTTTTCTATACGCCCATGATCGATTTGAGTATTGCAGATATCTAAGAACAATGATACTCTGGAGTTGTCAAATTTGAAATTTTTCTAAAAAATAGAATGACATTTATGGTGCTCACCACCTACTGACATCGTTCATAAATACTGATATTGATTATTTTGCACTACAATAATTCAAAATAAGAACTTTCTATTCATTTTTATTTATTTATTTATTTTTTTTTTTTTTTTTTTGTAAACAGTTCAGAATAAAACCATCATTGAAATTTGAAATGCTCATCAACATTAGTGTGGTATACGTATTAGGTATGTACAATTTATTATAGAAACGTGATCATATGTTTATAATTTATAACAATAAACTAAAATATGTTATTCAAACCATATTAAAAAAAAAAAAAAATTATTATTTTCTTTTTAAAACACACAATTTATACAAACTAACACAATAACCAATAATTATAATATGTGAAGATGATGTCGGATTATAGACATGAGTAACGACAGTAAGAAGCCACTAATTAATGACACCCTGTTTGGTTTATTATTAATATAATATAATTATAAAATTAGGGACCATTTAGGCTAAAGGACTATTAGGTGCATATATTTATAATGTGTACCTATAGTTACAACTATATATTATTAATTGTACATAGTTTACAGTGCAGATAATTCATAGCATAATTTCAAGCATAAGTCCAATCTTATTAAAATTCAACAAATATATAATTTTTACAGGATTATATATTTATACAAATGAAAACATAATCCTGTAGTCATATAATTGTAGTAGATGTCAAAAATTTCTTAACGAATAGTAATAAATTAATAAATAATAATTTTAACATTCAAAAATTATTTTTTTTTATTGATGTACCTGCCTATAAACTATTTCTTAAGTCTAATCACAATATGTAGTAATAGGCAAAAATAATACAGAAAAAATAAAAATATTTTGTATTATATATTTATATCACTGATTGATTTATTCGATATTTTAGTATTTTTTTCTTTTATAAATTCAAGAAAATATACAAGAATAATATAGGTAAGTAATGAATTCCTGGAACCCCTATATCTAACCCCCATCCATAATAAATGTCACTGTATATCTATTTATATGTAGATGTATAGTGAAATCTCTAAATACCCGACACTCCCAGTTACTAAAATTGTGTCTACTATGCTGAAGGTCAAGTTTGTAAAAAATTTGTTGTTTGTTGAGTTTATTCATAAAAAAACGAACACTATTTGGAGATTTCCACTATTTAGAGATGTCCTTTAATAAAGATTTCATTTTATATAAACTATTTATACAATATATTTTTTATTTTATAAGTACATCAATAAACTTTTAATTGTATAAAAAAAACATATATAGATACTGTTCAATATTATAAAAATTTACAATTTTCATATTATGCATTACTTACTATTGTTCATCTAAATAAAAATATAGAAATTTTGAGTTGTTTTTTAACATGACTGTATTGTTGTATGAATGTCTGTTTTAACGCTTTGTGCTGAGCTCGTTTTATTCAGTTCTCATTTTAATAATGAATTATTATGTTAAAAAATAATAACCAGGAAAAAGTACGAAAACAGTGTGCTATATTCGTATAAACAAATACCATGCTGGTATATTGTTATGTTATCAATGTGAAAACAAGTGAAATAATGGTAAAACATAAAAATGTGTTAAATTATAAATATTATGAAATACATAAATGTATTATATGAAAGAGTTATTATATTTATATGATTGCAGAAAAGTATGAATATAAATCATGGGTCAGTGGCCAGTTCTAAATTATTTGTACATCAAGTAATTTTATTGTTTTGAATTCAATGGTTTTTAATTTTCATGGTTATGGAATAAAATGTGTGACTTTTTATAAAAATGAGAAAGAATATAATTGTTCACTTTGTAAGACATAATAAAAAATAAAAAATTATTTCAAACGTTCATAAAAATTGATCCGATATGCCCAAACACAATAATAAAAAAAGGTCAGCAAATGGATACCGCTCTGCTGTACAGTATGTGTCGAGTGGATCACTTTCATGGATATGTTAAATTTGAATTCAATGGTATAAACCATTGTATACGAAAAACGATTCTGAGCAAAGACGGTCTGTCAGCCTATATAACTAAGTGTATTCTATGACATTATTTCTATTAAAATAATTCATATTACTATTAATAATACAGTAGGTTGTAATAATTTCACAGAAAACATTGCATTAGAAAATTTAAATGAGTGTATAAAATATAATAATATACTTTAAAAGTTTCAAGTATCCACGAAAAATATTTTTAAATTACAACGAAATAACTAACATCCTTATTCTTCATTTCAATAACTAATTACGTCCAAATTTGAACTTAAAATGTCTATCAAAAATTATTTTTTTAATATATTTTTTTGATTTTTTGGTTACACTATTAAATACTTTCAAAAACCTTGTTTTAAATTTTCAATCCTTAGTTATAAAAAATGAAAATTTTATACATTTTTAAATACAAAACAATTTGCAAATGTTCGATAATGAATTTCGGTCAAAATTTGAAGTTTAAATATTTATAAAAAAAATTTGTGTATATGTATTTTTTTTATTTTTAATATGCTATTTTAATAACTTATGAGATATCTTATATTAAATTTTCAAAAAATTTGACCCAACGAAATTTTTTTTTATTGATATTTATTGAAAAATATTTGAAAAAACTATAATTTTCTTAGGTTAAAATAGGTACAATTAGGCCAAAAATTATCAAAATATTTTTAAATTTTTATGGTGTATATAAAATGCTTATATAAACATTTGGTGAAAATTTCATATATCTATTGTGTATTATTACTTTTGGTGTTACACCAAAGAACAAAATTGATTTTGTCAAAAATTGACTTTTCGTAAAAATTCCCGTTTTTCTCCAAATTTTTTGTTGTTTTTCCTGTCGCGTTTGAAAACTATGGAAAATTTTTTAGTTTGACCCCTCAAAGTACCAACTAGATTTACTTTCCTACCGGAAAAGATGCTGATGAAGAAAAGTGGAGCACTTTTACTGCCCTTAAACGTGGTGACGGACACAAAAAAAAGAAAAAAACACAAATCATTGTAAAATCAATACATTTCTTGCTTCGCTCAAAACCTAAAAACACACAATATTGTAAAATCAATACATTCATCGCTCCGCTCAAAATCTAAAATATTTTTTCAAATACAAATCACTGTTTTGAAAATATAGAAATTAAATATTTGTTTATTTCTCTATTTAACTTGTATGTTTAAAATGTAATGTGTTTTTTTGAAAAAATGTGTTTAAGTCAAAGTCTAAGATTGCGTTGACATTTTTTTTTTTTAATATCAATTGGTAGAATGTACAATTCTACCACCCAAAATCTGTATAATTTCTAGTGATTAATTAAATTTAATATAATTATCCAATCAATATAATTCAAGGGGGATATTGTGTTTGATATAATTATATACACATTCGAGGGCTTAAAGAGAATATTATTATAATATGTAAAAGCAAATTATTCTTATTTTATAAGTTTACCCCAGCAATATTGACAAAAATTGTTGATTATAGAACTATAAAAGTTATGGGTACACCAGCACCGTACCGCCCACACTGAATATTATAATCATTGCAGCTATACAACCTACATGCAACAACAACAAATGTAGTTCCAACACACTTGTGGCCAATATAAATACGCGATTATCGTGTGGTTGCCTATTGATAACTGTTGCGATTAAATTTATTTCCATTTGACGTTAAATTTATATCGTAAATGTTGTTAACGGCGAGTTTTTATCGTTTGTATTCAATTACTTTATTGATTATATGCCTATTTTCAAACTATTGTTATGCACATATTTGAAATATTTGTGAAATCCATTTCAAACGATGATGCCTCGTACAAAATGGAAATAAACATAATATTATGTGGCACGGCGAGGCGTAGAGAAATGGGTACGAAGGAACAACAAGTGTTGTCGGTGCCCCGCTGCTGATAAGCGATGCCCATGAACCTGACTCTGACGGTCACTTTTGTAGACGGCATGGCACTACATAAATTGAATCGACGTTCGGTACGCTATGTCATAAAGAATAAAACTAGAACTATTCTTATAATATTATGGTTTATACTCAAACATTATTGTTCAAATTTAAAACACACACATGTGCAGAACTGCAAACGCTGTCAAATCACGTGGGCGGTGTGCCCTAAATCAGGCCCAGTGGTTATAGTACATATACCTATTTGATAAAATAATGAACCCTAATCAGTGATTTGACATTTGACACGGGTTAATAGGAACAACCTCTTAAATCAGGACAATTTTTCAATTACAAAAATAAACGTATGATTGTTGTGTAAACGTTCGCCGCTTATCTGAGCCACGAAACCGGATAATTGGAACCTTTTTAGAGTATATATTATAATATTATATCAATTATGATGAATAATTCGAAAATATTCTGGCTATCGAATAAAATGTTTAGATTAAATGTTTAAAATGTATTTTACATACATATCTTTATCGTGTGTATGTTCAAATGTTATGATGTACGAGCACGATTGATCATTTTTTTTTTAAATTAGATAAAAAAAAAATATATGTACTTTTATAAATAAATAGTATATTTCATGTAAGTACCTACTACCTACCTATTTTTATAAAAAATGTATGCACATATTAATCACAATAATACATGAATAATAAATCAGTAATCGCTACAGATTTTTATATCTATTTTTTTTATTTCGGATTATTTGGACAACCGCTTTAAAAAAAAAACCCCCCTTACCGATGTACCTCAATTTTAGATCATGTACGA
>JACXSJ010001426.1:63912-93074 GCA_014851325.1 Pentalonia nigronervosa
TGCCCAAAAAAAAAAAAAAAAAAAAAATACTAAAGCAATTATTTCACTGTATTTTAAAAATAATATCTTATTTTAAGATTCTTTAAAATTAGACTTCCTCAATATTTTATCAAAAACAATTTATACATACATTAAAAATTAAAATCGAACATTGAATACATAATAATATGTGTAATTTACTACCACTTATTGGTCTAAATAAACGTAAGAAAAATACGTGTGGCCGCGATTACATATATAATAAAATCTTGGACATCAATGACGGTACAGGGAAACCACCGTGTTGTAATTGTACGGCGATGTTGGTAGCACTCTACTTGCCGATGCCCTTCGACATAAATTGTTCCGTGATGATATCGTCTCGTTATCAAAGATAAGCGATTAGCGAAGTGTAATTTTTTTTTTTTATTATTTGTGATTTCTAGTGATCAATGTGGCTATTGCGTACATGTTGCATAGCTTATCATTCGAAACGCATAACATATGTTCGCATTATCACGGCGACACGACCGTATTCATATTTCGTGAACAGAAATAACTAAAAAGAAACGTCGGAAACTCAAAAACGGTATCGGTTTCCTCTAGTTCGGGTCTGCTGTCGCTCAGTCTTTCGTGCCACCGATCGTTTATTGCGATCGCGCGATCATCTCTTACCTACGCCGACTGAACGACCGTCCACCATGCCGATATTCAAATACACGTATTACGATACTCCGGATGGCAAAGACCTCATAAAAAAACTATTCTACACCAACAAACAAGTGTCCATCATTGGTTTCGGGCTGGCGACATCAGAAATCATACTGGTCAGCAAACCATTTGGATATCTGAACACCGCATTCAGGTAATAATTATTGCGTTTGACGATAGTAACGCCTTCGCATTTGCCTATGGCATGATGTATCTTAAAATTGTACAACGATTGATTTTCAGATACGGCCAGTTAATGGGACCGATGTATTTTGCTACGTCAACGTTCTGCGTGGTGACGCACATTGCCACCAACATACGCGGTAAAGATGACATTATGAACTATGCCATTAGCGGTTTCTCCACTGGCATACTGACGGGTATACTGATAAATCAAAAAATGATTGGTTTCTGGATGGCAATTGCGATGGCGAGCATCGGTGCAGCCAAGAAGCATTCAAAGCTAAACGGTTATGAATTCTACCCCACTAGTCCTGAAATTCGTAAACCCATACACGGAGATTTCAGAACACCATATACAAATTGGACTTTATATGACAAGCGACCGAAAGGGTGGTTAGCTGCTGAAGAACGACAGGAATAAGTATGAATGTACCAAGAGCAGTTCATAATAATGAAATAAGTATGTGAGTTTACAATTTAAGTAGTTATAAAACATTACACATAATTTGTTATGTCTGTTATATAGTGTTTGATTTGAATTACAAAAATATATTGGTAAAACGTAATTTTTTTTTCTTTGCATTGGACAATTTTTATTTTTAAGTAGTTGTATTAATGATGTGTACAAATAGAAAAAATTGTTCAAGATTATTTTATAAAGAAAAATATGTAAAATATACAGCCATAATTTATTTAAGATTAATCTTTGACTTATTCGATTTTAGTTTAAAAATAAAACCAAATATTTTGATCTTTAATTCAAAAGACTAATTAATATGTACTATATATATATATGTAATTTAAATTGTCAATATAGACTTAAAATTCATTAAAAAAAAAAACAGATTTCTACTGAATCTACACAATTACTGGTGTTCTATTCTAGCACATGACCCATGTAAGGTTAAGTATCATCCCTAAAATCTTAAAATTTATGCAAATTAAACATAGACGTACTATGATGTTTAAAACAGTAGTGTTTACTTCCTTTTAATTTTTGACATAAATATATGCTATATGTATATCTTGGAAATATAATATTAACCATAAATATTTTTAAAAATTGTTATATTAGTAAATTGTTTAAATTAAGGTTCTACAGTAATTTATTCTATTTAAATAACTATTTTTAAGAAATCGTCAAGAAAAATGCTTAGATTTTCTATTTTAGCATCATTTCTGGTAGGAAAGTGAATTTAGCTGGTATTTTAAGGGGTCAAAACTAAAAAAATTACAAATTGTTTTCAAAGCTTAGAGAAAAACAAAAAAAAACTGGTAATTATTACACAAACGCAGTTTTTGATAAAATTGATATTGTTTTTTAGAGTATTCAAAAACAAATAATTGTAAATACTTTAAATTTTAATCAAATATCTTTACGGCCATTTTCCATACGTGATAAAATTTCAAAATACATATTTTGACTCTTTCTGAGCTAATATATAGGCATGAGAAATGTTCGAAATTTTTATAGTTTTTTTTCTATAAATATCAATAAAACTTTGCTAGGTCATAAAACTTAAAAATTGAATACAAGGTTTTTCATAAAATGTTATAATAGCAGTTAAAAAAAATTAATTATACATATGCATGATTTTTTTTGTAAACATTTAAAGTTCAAATGTTGACAAAATTCATCAAAATCACTAAAATTTGTAAATTATTTTGTAGTTAAGAATTTATAAAATGTTCAGTTTTTAAATTCAAAGACTAAGAATTTTATACAAGGTTTCTCATAAGTAAGACAAAAAATCTAAAAAATAAACAAACATGGGTTTTTTAAATAGATATTTTAAGAGGATGTCAGCGCACTGTTTGTATTCTCTCTCTGGCCCACGCGCAACATAAAAAAAACGCATTTACGACACAGAATTAATTTTTTTTTTGTTTTTGCGTAATCTTAGAATAAAATCACTCATTACAAAAATGACAGAAAATAATATTTTTCGAGGATAGACATATGGATTTGTCTAAATATTGTCTCAAAACAATTTAAATGTACAAAATTTTTTCTTTTTTTTGAAAGTCGAGTACAAAGTCTAATAATAATAAAATATGAAACCGATATGTTATACCCTCAAAAATATTATCCTCTATCATTTTTTTAATAGTTTATCTTACTTTAAGATTACTCAAGAATCATAAAATAAATGATTCTGCGTAAACGCGTTTTATCTATGTTGCGTATGGGGTTTGAGAGTGAAAACAAATATGGGCCGACATCCTCTTAAGTAAAAATGATTATTATTTTTATATATATTATTACAATATTTTATACACATAATGACATTTTTAAATAAAATTTCTTCAGAATAAAAAAATAATTCAACCTACTGTATTACTAATAGTGAAATCAATTACTTACTAGTAATATCACAAAATAAGTAGTATCATAAAATACACATACTAAATATATAGCAGACCACCTTCGTTCAGAATCGTTTTTGGTATACAATCATATTATATCATTGAATTTACTTGCAATACATCTATTACAGTGACCTATTCGATACCTTATGTACAGCAGAGTGGTACCCACTTGCTCATCTTTTTTTGTCTTTTTTTTATAGTCATAAAGAGGTATATCTACGAAAAATGTTTTGTCTTATAAACATTTATACTTTTTTTTTCGTTCGTCTTTTCAATATTACAATAAGCTTGTTCTATAAATAGATAAGTATGTACCAACTTGTATAATACATTCTACTCACAATTTTACTCATTTTTGAATATTACGCGATACAGACTATCTATAAATAATAAATATAATATATATATATTGTACTTGTACTATACAATTACAATATATTATATTATGTTATCAATCTCTTCGAAAACTTTCCGATTTTAAAAAAAATATTTGGATTTATTATTATTTATACTTTAGAAACTCAAATGTGGACCTATTATTTTTATCCAAACATAATATGAAGACATTTTTTAATACATTTTAGTGCTTAAACAAAATTAACTAATGCAAAACTCTATGCTTGAGAGATATTTTAAGTCTTTATAAATTTCTTAAATTTACCGCCAAAAACCCTGCTAAAATATTGTAAAAAATTATGAAATGTACAAATCATTTTAGATGTTTCTAAATTAAAAAACTTTCGTATCATAGATTTTTCTCTTTTTTAAATCACCCTGTATAAGCAGTAGCATATATATAACTTTTATATAAGAGAGGGGATCAGTTGCAAACAATTTATCTATGAAGAAAAATTATTAAACCTATAGGTAGCTGGGTGCCTGCACATTAAAATATAAAAAAGCCTATGTTGATAGGGGGGTCTGATCCCCACATCCCCCCTTATATATGCCCCTGACCTTTAGAAGCTACAACAATTTATGAATATTTCGTGTTACAACAGTTAGACTATAAAAATTATTAGTATAGCATTATGAGCACGCACTTGATAGCCATATTGGTGGATATCGCCACTTCCTTTTAGGAGTATAGTTTTACTATTAAATTATGATTAAATAAATTAATAAATTAATGTATTAGTATTAACAAAACAATTTCATGCAAATTATTGGTGGTTAGAAGGAACCCTCCCTTACTACTATCAAGAGTTGTATTAAAAATTTGAATCACCATTCTCCCTGCAGCAGGTGAAGCCCCAAATACGCTACACTAGTTACTTACCTATACGCGATACGATTGAAGTAAATAAAACGGACGTGCATCATTACACGGTGGGACAATGGATACGACGAAGACTTGAGCTTACATTATTATAATAATGTAATATAATGATCTCGTACGAAATAATATAGACTCTAGTAAGTACCTACCTAAATGATAATAATATGTTGTGGTGTATGGAAGTACCGGACATAAATTTGCCGTAAATGGGCTCTGTACAAATCGTCGAAATGTATCTATTTTATATACGGTTTGGGGTAAGTGGGATGAAACAAGCATGAAGAAACGCATTGCAGTTTGCAGACAACAGGCCACGACAATAAAAAAATTGTACATTTTAACGTATTATATTATTATTATATAAATATTGGATACTAAATATAACTCGCAAATCCTTTCAAATGTGTTATACATTTACTTTTACAATACATTATTATATATAATAATAAAACATAATAGCAACAACACGTGTATATGCACGAAATTAGTTTGCACCGTTTCGGTGGACGTGATTAATCTACAAGGGAGATCCGCTCGCGTGAACACTACAATAGTTGCTCTTTGGCCGTTTTCCAGAAATATGAAAGTCCGTGGAGATTTACAATGTAACGCGCATAATTTCACGATAAAACAACGTTAGTTTTTGGCTTGAAAAAAGCGCAAAACGATAATATGATATTATGGTTTGTTTATGACCAAGACGGTTATTTTACTTTTATTATTATTTATATATATATTTTAGTTTGCATCCATACTTACATATATTATGGAATACAACCACATTTTTTTTTTTAATCTTACAGTACGCTTCGTATATATTATAAATGTTCGATTTTGTACGTTATATATATAACAAAACTTTGCCTCACAGGAAAAAATCTCTTACTCTACGAAATAGTCGGATTTTGAAAATTTGAAAGAAGTTTATTGTATAGGTCGCATTGAACGGACTACGATTAAACTCTATTTTCAAAAATTGTGTATAATAAGAGTCCGTAAGACTTTATTTAATTATTTTATAGTTGCTCATAGTTGAGTGCTGTGACAAAGCTTACGTACCTACCTACAAATAATATTTGAGCAACACAACCGAGGGTCTAATCCCTATAGGTTTAAGGTATTAAATCTTAATTGGTCAGCTAAGGTAAACTACATTATAGAATAAAATTTAACTAGGTATTAATATAATTCTAAAAAAGGGTTCCTTTAATAGTAATAATATGTAAAAATCTACGATTATTCCTATTAGTTGATTCCCCCGTCCTCCTCTTGTGGATAAGACCTATTCGGAAATTATAACACCACAGAAAACAATACGCTGCTTGTAATACCTATCAGGTAACATTAAACACGAAACAGTTATGTATTTATCGTTTATGTGCCAAAGTGGTAAAGAAACGCGCGTATTACATAATACAGTGAAACCTCGGTATCTCGATGTTTCCATATGTCGAATTTTTTTTTCGGTCCCGATCATTTTTATTTCAAATTTTATTTATGTTTTAAAGTCCCTCGCTAACTCGAAGTTTCGATATGTCGAATTTTTTTTTTTTTTTGGTCCCTTACGACTTCGAGATACCAAAGTTTCACTGTAATAGGTACCTTATAATAATTGAATACCTACTTGAATTAATACAGTAGGTGTATATTATTGAGACGCTTTTTAAATTTATTTTAAAATATCATTTACTTAAACTCAAATTTAAAATCATCATAAAATTCCCTATATCGTACACCCAAAAAATGTGAACCTATGATCGCAAAAAATAGATGAAATTATATTATTCTATTCTATTAAATATTTCATCTATTCTGTGGTATATACCATTATCTTCATGGGTATCAAAATAAATAGTAAATTGACATAATTTAATTGAACCAAAAACATACTATACGTTCATTTTAACCAAACTATTAGACACTGGGTTCGGTCAAATATTACCAATTTTCAGTTCGTGCTTCAAACAGTTCACAATTATGAAGTGGGCACCTACTATTACGCTAGTGTCACTTACCTACTCGTTTAAATAATATCAAACAATAAACAAGACTACTGAGACTAAGCCAATCGTAAATTGTGATTCCTTTACCGAGTTTCCATTTTTTTTCTTTTTCTTTTTTTTTTTTTTTAATATTAAGGTCCAATGTGGTATGTCTATACAGACATCGCTGGTGGTACCTAATGTATTATTATTATTTATTAGTTTAAAAACGAGACGACAGTACTATAGGTAGATTTTATAATTTATTGTATTCCACTAAAATGATAAACGTTTTATTCAACAAACTAGTTAATTATTTTTTATATATTATAATATTATCCATTGATATATATATATAACAATAGAGACTAATAACCAGGGCGTAGTTTATGATAACAATTGTTCAATTGATATTAATATTATCAATTTAACCATAACGCACGGCCAACCGCGATGGCGATGGCGACGACGGCGACGACACAAATTTATAGCCCCGGCACGATAACGAATTAAATGATTCGCGGTTAATAATTATGCATAATTACGACGGTAATAACAATATTACAGAATATGTTTGGGGTTTGTCGACGATCGATAGTACTGGTGGTAATCGGATGATTAGTAGTCCACGTCCGCGCGCGACTGAGGGTAGTAATAACGATGATGATAATAATAATTATTATTATTATTATTATTGCGTTTGGGCGCTTCGATTTTCTTGACCACGGCGTTGAACCCGCCGCTCGTGGCCGGCCGTATGCTCGACCACCCGGACGGAGCCATCGGGCTCCACCAGGCCGTACGATCCCCTGACGTTGCCGTGGCCGTCGCTCACTTCTTTTTGGCTCTTGATGTCTGTCGCCCGTGCGCAGGTCCTTCACGCCGCACTCGAAATGGTACGGGGGCGGCCCGTGACCGTCGTCGTCGTAGTGACTATTGTACTCCGGCGGGTAAGCAACGGGCCAGACGACCGAACGCAGAGTGGCGACGGTGGCGGACACCGCGATCGACTGAACAAAACAATAAAAATATACGCTTCGACATTACACCGATTGTCCCGCCCGCCGTTGCCCGTGCCAGAGATTTGTTTCCATTTTTTTTTCTTTTTTTTTTATAGATATATTATTCGTAAGAAAATGTATACGCATAATGTGTCTGCTTGTTTTGATAAAAAAATATCGTTTTGTATGCGACCAATGACAACCCTATATAAATAAATAGAGTTCGTACAAAAATCCCGCGGAAAAAAAAAAAAGCTCTTTCAGTTATTCCTGAAATTTTCAGTCAATTTTTCAAATTTTTCTTACCGTCGAAAACCTTATTTGGACTATCGCGAACATAAAAAAAAATAAAAAATTAACCGATTCGGGCCAACCGTTCTCAAGTGATGCGATAACCGACGAACAGCGTTTCATTTTATACATCTGATCCTGATCGGCGTTGCCAGTGCGAGTTAAATAATGCCCATGGATTTACTGCGGGTCTTGAACTCCGTTAAATGTAAGCTACATGCTTACACATAGATTTATATATATAGGCCTAAAATGATATCCAATAATAATAACTATTATATTTTCTGTAATCAATGGCAACCCGATACATCCTTGTGTCAGCTCTTCTTTAAAATTCGAATTTTGGAAAATACGTGCTCAGTGCACCCATAAATGGTGATACAAATGTAACATGGAAATTTCAAGTTTCTATAATTATCATGATACTGGCTGTACGTTGATTATGAATCAAGCAGCCTGGAGGACTTCTTATTTTATGCATACTATAGATTGCTTTGATAAGTGACTGTAGTTACTAGCTAGGCTACTGTGATAATTGGAGAAGGAAGAGTGTATTTATTTTTGCTTTTGGCCAATTAACCACTCCTCCCCCCCTTAAAGTATCAACTTGTTCCAATTGTTCTACCAAAAACCATACTTAAAGTTGAAGATTAAAGCATTTTTACTGCTCCAAAACGTCATGACAGGCAAACATCAAAAAGCACACATCATTGTAAAATCAATACATTAATCGCATACTCCTCTCCGAACCTTCTATTGAATAGTATGACATACTCGTATACAGTTTTGCTCTCAAATTACCTCACGAATATTGCTATTGACCAAACTACGAATCCTTGGTTTTTTTTTCCATCAATTTATTTTATTGTAATATTTTAGTGTGTTGTATACGCAAAACTATATATTAAATATTGTTCAATTAGACAAAATATAAACTATAATGATACATTGAAACCATCATACCAAATACAATTCTGGAGATATAAAACATTTTTAAAATTATTTTCTTTTAAAAGTACGTTTAAATATAATAATGTAATACTATACGCATGACCTACATTCCTAACCTATATTAATATCATCATGATATATAATTTTATTCTATTATAATATTTAATATAATTTTATGAGGATATCATCTCTTTGCTATCATAAAACATTGTTTTAAAAATGTTAATAAGCACTACGCTGTTCTAATCTAAAAATGATAATTTAAATATTATGAAAATTCCTAAAGTTTTCCAATTATTCACTTAAAATTGATTGCCGTCCTTACGGTTATACTCCTATTTCGGTACATCAATACGTTTGGATTCTTTAGCTGACCGTAACCATGCGGCTTACTTAACTTTTATTAATAATTTAATAAATGGTAAAATAGACTCTTATGTTTTACTATCTCACATTCTTTAATAAATTCCCTTTCGTATCTCACGTTATCCTATTCTTTTCCGCATCTCTATGTATCTAATTCGGACCACTCATTTTATTAATCATAAATAACAATATTATTTTATAAGCTATCTTAGTACTTAAGTTACTACTTAATACATATCACAACAACACAACTTCTATAATTGTATTAATTGTTGGTTACTTTTAAAAGCTGTATTGCTTTCATCATCAAAAATTAGAAAAAATAATACGCGTCTAATTTGAAATTGGGATGCAAATAAAATATTAACAGAGTTAATAAAATTATAAATTTAATGAATATAAAAAAATACCAATGCATATAACAAAAAGTGTAAAAACAATTTGATAATCTTACCTTAGTAGCCATTTTGAAAATGTATACACTTCAATTGTAAATGAAATAAATATAAATCTTTGTTTACAAAATAAACTGAAAAAAACACTGATGTATATTGAAAGTTTGTTTACAGTATTTATACTACAATGCCTACCAATCCCTTCCATTGGATCGTTCACCTAGATTCTTGAACTAACATTATATAGATCAATTACTTCAGCTCATAAAGAAAAACTTACACAAAATAATCATCTTCCTTGATTATATTACCTATAAATGTAAATGTTGAGTAATGTATTAATTAATTGTATAGTGTGTTAATTAGCCTTGTTTGTGTTAAAAAAAGTTTGTTTTCATGAATTACGATACGCATAATTTATGAGTACAGGACACATATGTGTCCTGCAATTCACAACACTATTGACAATTTTAATGAAGCTATTTTAAATGCTAATTGCTTGACTTGCAATTTAAATTGTATTTTTACAATAATTTGAAATTATCTAATTATAATATCTTCAACGGGTTGACTCTTCTGTCCAAAAAAATAATTAATTTTGGATATATTACTGTAAAAAATGATATATTTGTCAAACTTTTAGTATTATAAATTCATATGGTAAACTACTGTATCAATTTAGTTTTTCTATTATGATTTCAATGAGTATATACCAACCTTAGATATTAGATAGAAATAAATGGTTTCAATGATAAGTACATGATTTTTTTTTTTTGTAATTCAATATTTTTTTCTAAATTACTTAGTATTGATTTTAAACTGCATAGGCATATGAAGCGTTAGACAATTTTCCAAATCTCCGAGACATTTTCAATATTAAATTGACAGCAAAATACTAAAGCTGATCGTGTACGAGCGCAACCGCACCATACCGAAAAACTACAAGTACCTACCTATTAACTATTATTCGCCTTAACAGAACGTTAATACCACGTGCCCACTAGAACATATTATATGAAATAAATTATCATAATGCGAATACGGCGCGTGCTTTTCATGGTATAGAGCCAATTGGGTTGTTGGCGGGCGGTGATAGGTATCTACCTACAATAGTGGTATTATTTACCCTGAACTCGGCCGCCTGTCGGATTATAATTATTTTGGGACCGAAGCTCCGAGCTAAACAATATATACATATAATAATATAATATACACAATAATACTGGATATTGCAGCAGCAGAAACCATATATGCCACTAGATCGAGTTGTCGTGAGCAATTATTATTAGTCCGCTGCAGAACAATAATATTATATTAAAGTATCGTATTGAAATGTTTAAATGATGAGTTTATGAATAGTTTTAGCAATAAAAAATAATGGATTATAGTATATTATATCTTCAAATGTGGTGTTTAATTAAAAAAGTAATAATAAAAAATGTTAATAATATTATATATAATATATATATATATATATATATATATATACACGTCTATCACTTTGTAGAGTCCCAAAACTTGGTTTGTTTAGATAATTATTATTTTTTTTAACTCTAATATAACCTAAATATCCTACATATAAAGATATATTTTAATGATGTGAATAACACTGGAATAGATGAATACTTGAGTTACAGAGCTGTTGAAAATATTTTAATAATACTTTTATGAGAAATCCAAAAGATTATCAAAGCATTTTTCTGCTTTGAAGTAATATTTTTTGAACAAAAGAAACTGATAATATTCTGTTTCATCACAGTTTTTATAGGTAAGGCAACTGAAACTAAAAATTAAAAATAAATTACAGAAAAGTCGAATGTGTTTGTAGATCATTCTGGTATTGTTTATACAACAAAATACCTATACTATTTATAATAGGTGCCTACTATTAAATTCGTGGTAGACAGTAATATCTCACAAGACAAAAATTGAAAAATATATGTTATCCGCTCAGTTGAAAAAAAATTATATAATTTATTATTATTTATCGTACCTATAATTATATTATTATTTATTTGTTAATTATTTTGAGCACTGTCTTATAAGAATTTATAATTATTGTTATAATTTAATAGTGTACGATAAACAATCCGACCGAGTAAGTATCTATTAAGTTCTTAATTATTTTTTAAAGTAATATTTTATTTTTTTATTTATCTCTCGAGATGTATATATCTCATGATATATATATATATAAATCGAACGTGTCCTAAATGATCAACGAAGATCCTAAACCATGGTAGTTATCATGATGAAGACTATTAATTCCATGGTTTCTCTGTACTACCATGTAAGGGTAATATAAGAAAAGATTATTCAAAACTCACATTTTAAATAAGTATAAACAAATATTTTGAGATTCACGACGGAAATTGAAATTTCTTTTTGTTAATAAATAGTTGTCATTAGTTACTCGAGCAGATGAGGTAAAACCATGCATCGATAGTTTACGGCTTCGAATAAAGAAAGTATATCTTAAAACAATTATGAGAGTTGAAGGTATGTTTGTAATTTGTATAAACTCAAAAACCACTCTGCCGATTTTAATGAACATTTTAAATTGTTTTTTGGGATATCAAGGCAGTTAATTATTAATAGAGTAGTTAAAACCACGTTTGAAGATATACCCTGCCATATTTTATATTTGTTGATTTTTTCACGTGCAAAGTCTGGTCGGTATTGGTTACAATTAATCAATGCGTATTTAAAATTTGATATTGGTTTATTTGAAATTAATAAACTCGAAAACTACTGGACCATTTTTTAATCAAAGTTGTATTAATAGATTTCTTGAGACTTAGGGGATGTTTATAGTTTATTCTTACATCTCTTTAGTTAGTTAAAATATAACTCATACTTATTTTTTTTTTTTGTTTATTTAAATCGTCGCCCTTAGTAACATATTATATTGCTATTATAATTAATAGAAATATGGCATACATATTTTTTAGACATAAATTTATAAAAAAAAAAACAAATTTTTAGCACAGACAATGCCGAATAGGACAGCTAGTAATATATATATATATATATATATACAAATACAGATGTAATAAGCAAACTTAGCAAACTGACAAAATAAATCATACGATACAATGATACAATGATATCTATCTAGTTAGACAAAATTATTTTATACATAGAAAGCGTATTTCAGCGGTATTCATTAATACAGACTAGAATGATGCATATATAAATTACATTGACCAACCGTTTTAAATTAGTAAATCTGATGGAACAACTTGCATCCATTTTTAAAAAGACAATCTATTGTGTTCGCAGAAAAAAAATAAAAACAAAATTTTAATTTATATTAATTCATAAATCCAAAATTAGGGGTACAAAAACCTATTCCAGGACCCTCAGTGTACTTTTTCTGAATTCAACAATCGTTGAACCGAATAGGTAAGTCACAATACGTCTCGGTCGATAAAAGCGGAAACATTAATGTAGCATCATATAAATTATAAATGCATGAGAAAATCACAATTTTCATTAATATAGGTTGACCGGCTTCCTACTATTCTCTTCTTTGTGAATTAGTTTGCATCACGGAGACATTACATAAAAATAAAACTTACCACGTGTAATACCTACCTCATGTTTTTAAAATGTAACAATGATTATGTATATTGTTGTGTAATAATCAAAGTTGGTATGGAAACTTACACTTAATTATAACTTATTATATAAATACAGTGTTTTCGATTTTATGTTTATTATTCCATAATATTGTTAAAACTTGTAAGTATTTTTGTATCTATATAGAAATGTACTCAACTTTGAATTGAATAAACAAATAAAAAAAGTAAATATAACTAAATAAGTGTTCTATATAATTAAGATTAAATTAGTATACCAAATAAACGGGTATATAGGATATATGTATATAATGACTGAATTCCTTTTTAGGTAACTGAGAAATTACAATAAAGTAATTATTATCAGTACTTCGTAG
This sequence comes from Pentalonia nigronervosa, assembly GCA_014851325.1. Lineage (NCBI taxonomy): Eukaryota > Metazoa > Arthropoda > Insecta > Hemiptera > Aphididae > Pentalonia > Pentalonia nigronervosa. The sequence continues at coordinate 77,379 of JACXSJ010001426.1, forward strand.
TTTCGATTTTAACAAAATTGAAATTTGATTTCAAACGTTTAAATAAATAATTATGAACTAAAATTAATTGTTAAATAAACAAAATTCGATTTTTTTATTAAAATCTGTAAAATATTGCACATTTTTGAGAAATATATTATTACTATTTCTAATGTGTATACCTATAATGGCTTCCTCAACAATCGAAATACTGCAGCCATAAGAAAATATAATATTTATATATTAATCAGACATCATATTTTATTTCATTTTTACATATTTTTTTTTATTTGCGCCAATAGTAACAACACATATTTGAATAATAAGCTTAATTCAGTACGTGTCTTACCTCCGATCATGAGGCACGTGTTTTACCATTATCCTGAGTGTGCATTTATACGATAGCAAATCAACGCTGGATCAATATGTATGGTAAATATTCTAATATGTCTAAAACATAGAGAGGTACCTCTTTATAATAAAATAAACTAGAATAATAAAGCGCGCAAACCATAGATCATATTATACTAGTTTATAATCTAAGGGCCAAACTGACCGAATCTTCGGTTATTAACAAACCACATACATTAAACCATTTATTAAAAAAAAAACATGTTGTTAACCAAATCTAAAAATGTCTTCATCACATAATCCTCTCTTTTCAGACCCACAGGCAAACCTCTTTCTACAAATACTCTATCCCGCACCATCAACAACTCACACAATTGGATTCGACAGAAATAATGCACACAAAACTTAAAACTTCGGAAGACATCTCGAAAATTCCGGAAAATACACTACCAATAAAAACTTGTATGGGAATACAACACCGAACCAACAAACATAATCTCTTCTACACTTCAAACAGTTCCACCAGATAATCTCGCTTTAGTTGAAATCTTTCCTTTCTCATCCACAATCACACTCAAGACTTCCACCCCTCTCCGTTCACCAGAAGACCCACCAATCAGAGACTTATCATCTCTCGAAATAAAAAATCTAATCCTATCCACCTTAAATACATTAACTCCCAACCTCAATCAAGAATATACTAACAAAATAAATATACAATCCAGGTCCAACCCACTGTCTAGATTAAAGGACAAAAATCTTAGGGCTTCAAACCAGCAAAGAGAAATCTTTAATAATCCTATACATTTCTGCTCCAGTTTATAAGTACATTTTGGAAAATTACTTTAATAAAAAATATCAACATTCCTAGTCTCTGTAAAGATATCGAGTTCTATGACTCATATCACTTTGCATTTTGTTCGAAAAAATTAGTCCTTATATCACCAAACAATTAATACTTCCGCCTTAATAAATTAGCTAATCTTCTGTACCAAACTTCAGAACCACAAGCTAACTAAAACACAGAAAGTCAAAAAATTAATTTCCAATACCTTCTTCACTAAAATTCATATAATACACCCCCTCCCAAAAAAAAAAAAAAAATAATAAAAAAGAGGTAGCCAATATTCTAGATCAATATTTTCTAAATATCTCCAACAATTCCAACTTCACCAGGATTTTTTGTCAAATTCTCATTCATATAACAATCCAACTAACACAATAGACAGCCACAATAACAGACACCCGCCTCAATTCTTCTTTATTAATTGAAGATCTGGAAGACTCTCTCTCTAAAATTATAAAAACAAAAACCTTGGTCCAGATAGTATCCCATACTCAAACTTCGCTCTTTAAAATTTTCACAGAAATACAGTGAATCACTAACTAACACATCTTTAAACTACATCAACTTCTCAAAAAATAAATCTGCCCTACTCTCAACAAAAATCGTTTTAAGCAGATACAATCAACAACCTCAGAATATATCCATATTTTCATTGACGTCTTCGTTGTGGAAAGTTGGATTGATATTATCATCGTGTACTGAGACATCCAAAACCAAATCATCCAACAAATATTCCATACATACGGTGGTAGCATTTGACATCCTTAAAGCCATCAAGCTCATCATAAACAACGTTGAAGTTAGTCATAATACTTAGTTACTCACTATTCCGCTTATTAGCATCCTGAACCAATTAAAACCCATCGATATAGCAAGAAAAATAAAAAAACACCCATAGATCCCACTATACAGACAAAAACATACATGTGGATTCCCGACCATTGTAATATAGAAAGCAATGAGTGAACTGACAAGGTTGAATAACGCCTACTCAACCAACAACGCTCTCATATCAGGTTATATAAAATTCCATTGCCAAAATATGTACCTACAGAGGAAAAACAAATAGCTAAAACTGTCAACCGAATAAAATTAAATTAAAAAAATCACTTATTGTATCTCTTTCCTGGGAACATTTCAATAATACAGGATATCTACCATTAACTACCTCTGAATAGGATACGCGCATACCTAATATCACACACCAATATTTTATAATTGGAGAAGATTACCCCGCATGTTCCAGCTGCAGAACCTCACACACCGTGAAACACATTTTCCCTAAATTCCGTCTATATATGAAAAGGCAAGTGAATCGATTACACCCTAAATATAACAGAATCTCTCAGAACCAGACCCATGCAATATCTAATCAACTTTTGATTTTTTAATAACCTTCTTAAGAAAATATAAAGTAATAATTTTAAGATATAATCTGATGTTTTTTAGATGGATGATGCGCTTACTGTAATAAATGTAAACTACAATCTTTCTAAATATTTATTGGTTCAATTGTATTGTTCAATGGCCTATGATGCCATGAACTTTGGTTTAATAAAAAAATAAGCTTATTTTATAAGATAAAATAATAATTTACATGCAATTAATAATAACAGTATTAAGAGACCTCAATGTGAAGGTAGGTAATCTAACATACTACGTCATGAAATAATCCACGTATTACATTCTATATTTATATACTAAACATAAAACATCTAATCAATATTTTTTGACCAAAGATCAGATATGTGATAGATAGTTGACAGATCCATAGGTGTATTCGTAAAATATTCCAATCATTGAAACACTTAATAATATTTTATTACCCTCTGGATTTGAAATATACGATTATTGGTATACTTATAAATTATTATACTGGTGTCAGTAATACGTATTTCCATCTTTCTATCTTTTATAATGTGATGTACCTATTTATTTTATGTGTTAACTCAAATTGATTACGCAGTAATAGACAATAGTTTATAAATCAATAGCATTAAAGGTGGTAATACATTGTATATTATATTATGTGGTTAGTAATTAATGATTCGATCTCAATCTAACTGTCTAGGTAAGACTAACCTAGTCATCGGATAAAACATTTGAAAACATATTTGAATTCTTCATGAAATTTACTTAAAAACTTTATCCACTCTTTTAAATTTAAACTCCTTAAACCCTTTCAAAATTTAATTTAATTTAATTTAATTTAGAAAATTAAGAATTTTAAAATGTTGATAATATTGAAATGAACAAATTAATTTAAAAATGAAAAAAAGAAGTCATTTTCAAGTAAATTTCTTGATCAATTCAAATATGTTTTTAGAAGTTTGATCGGATAAATAGGTTAGTTAGTACGGTTGGCAAAATGTTGATACTTTTGATAAAAAAAAAAACAAAACAATGCATGCACGTGCAGCAGCGCTCTGCTATTTCTTTAACACACAGTCACACTATAATGATCACTTATTAGTTACTACGCACACATTTCATGGCCAGCACGCACGTTGATCGAAAATTGCCTATATTGATCTCCTTAAAAAGGTCAGTATCGACCTTAAATACTAAATAATAATATTTAAACATGTGTACGTTTTATCGTAGTTGATCTGATTGGTTGGGGAAATTGTTTCTCATATCTGGTGTTTTTGCGTATCAGCATCAATCATCAATATAGTTAAGGGTACAATTAAGTATAAAATTGAACAATTTTATAAACTAAATAAAAATAATTTTAAATTGTATTAAATGAACATAACTTATTTACTACCTAGTAGTTAATTTGATATCAACTTTAAAATTAATTTATTATGATTTATTTTTTTAATATTTTTTAATGAAAATTCGTCTAATCATATTTTAAAACTATATTATATAATAATATAATACACTATAAATCCCCCGACGAATACATGGACATGATATAGTGGTATAAATATATATTAATATATTATAGTCAACTATAGCAATGAAACATTAAAAAATGCACTATAAATAATCTATATATATATAAACGAAAGTGTATTGAGTGACAGATTCATAATCAACGAAGAGCCGGATCTATTAGAGCTACCGATTTAAAATTTTGATGGTAGATTAATATTATAATTTCACCGTGCACTAAAAAAGGATTTTCAAAAATTCACATTTTAAAGAGGTGCTCACACAAGAATTTTGAGATTCACGATGGAAATCTAAAATTATTTTTGTTTATTAATGGTTGCCATTGGTTACAATTTACAAATTATAATAGTAATAGTAGAAACAAATTATAGAAATTAAGTAGTATTTTATTTTATATATAAAATATAATTGCCATTGATTGATTAATCGGGAAGATGTGGTAAACACATGCGTGAAATCGTCGCGTTTACAGACATGAAATAATAAATTATATCATATGAGAGTTGAATATACATTGTCATTTTTTTACGGACAAAATAAGGTTGTCATTAAATGAAATTAATAGATCTATGTAAATAAAAATGAATATTTGGTGTATGTCCTTTATGCATTCTCCTACACTATTCATCTGATCGCCATGAAATTTTTGAAAATTGTTGCGAGTACACTACCGCGAAGGTTTCTAACATATAACTTCCTATCATATGTATACATATTATACGCTTAAAATTCTGTGAAAACTGAAAGTGCTATTTTTGATGAGCAATATATGTATAATCTCTGTTTATTTATAGGGTTATCAATGGTTACATATTTTATAAATATTATAATTAATAGGAATATGGCATATACATGTTTTAACAAATAAATTTATAAAAAAAAAAAATGTTGGCATAGACTACCGTTGCGATGTTTTTCGTGTCCCTAATATTCTGATTTCACTTACTTATGCACCTCGTAAAGTCCTTAATCCACCGAAGGTAGATTGTCTATCTGATAATATACTACTCCCATATTTTCCGTGATCCGACGCAGTCAGATTGCCTGCCTAACCTGGCTTAGTTGCATGTAAATCACTTGAGATTATTCTTAACTTATCTTTGACTCGGGCAACGCTGGGTGAGACAGCTAGTGCCATAAAAGATAATTTTATTTCGTATTACCTATTATTGTGTTAACATAAATTTGAAAAACATTACGTTTTAAAATAAAAATAAGAGTTACGTTTTATTAAATTTTGTATACAATTTTAACGTAACATTTATGTTATACACACTATGCTGATAGATATTTTATGATTATTATTTATTACCTACTTATAAAACTGTAAAATTTTAATTTTTAAATAATCATTGTATCTTTATCATTATATTAGATAGGTTAACCTATTCAAAATTTCGATGAATTAACTTAGATATTACTCAAATTTCACATTTTATAGCACAGTAATTAATTATATTGTTACATCTATGAACCTAATATGTTTTATAAAACCTTTGTTGTAAAATAAATATATATTCCATAATACCAATACATCCATTTAATACCTCTATTTATGTATTATATTGTAAATCTAAGTAGACAAATAAAACGGTTTACAATGGACAATGAATTACAAAAAGGATTTACATGACGTCATGTAAACATGATACATAATATAAAAGAAGCATAGTAGTTCGCTACTGCGGTCTGGTAGGTTATTATAACATGATCAAACACAAATGTAAATTGTTAATTGGAATATCTGTACATTTTATTCAGGCAATATGTAATATCCTGTATTTAAAACAATTATTTTGGTTTAATAAATAATAATATAAAAAGTAAATCAATTAAAATGTAAATTAAATTTATAGTACAAATATTACAAAAGATTTGGTAGCTCTTAGCTGAACTGTTCTCGAAGAGAATTTAACTTGGTTTCAATCGGGGCAAAAATAACAATCAATACTAAGACTGATGTTATTAAAACAATAAACAGCACGTGAATGAACAGCCAGAATTTCCGGAATCCAGAATGCTAAAAAAAAAGTATTATTATTACAAAATATGTAGGTACCTACTATTAATTATTTCGACATAATATTATAGTATCAAAAACAATTCTCAAATTTAAAATTTCGTGAAAATAATAAATGTAAAAACGCAACCGTTCATCGAAAATGTAAAATCAAAAACATAATATTATTAAATATTTGACTTGGCAATTCACTTACCGGCGCATCTTTGTGTTGTTCGTAATTCATCGAATTTCTTCCGTTGTGAAGATCTTTCATGGGGAACGTGTTTATGCGCATGCTTCCTGATTTTTCACTCAAACAACCGGATATCTATACCACAATGTTTAATCAGTGAATGATCAGTATTTGTACAGATAAATTGTTAAGAATATTTGTGTAAAATATAATATGTATATGGAGTGTGGTTTGTGCTTACCGACAATATTAAATGAATGATGACGTAGAATCCTACGTAAGCCACTAGTATCCAATCCATCCATGCGGGGAGTTCGGCTTTGCTGAGAGTGACGGCGAAAAATATGGTTAAAACTGTTGTCACAAAACAAAACCACGGTTGCGTGTATAAGAGACGACAATAGTCATAGGTATAGGATTAAAAAAAAAAAAAATACGTCTGGTAGGCTACTCACTAGCAAATATGTGGGCGGCGTTTCCGACTAGCCAATGGATCCAGTTGAAAATCGGTCTCTTCGACGAGTCAGGGTGCGGCCGGAAAGCTGCGAAAATCGGCTGGAAGAACGCCAATACGGTAGTGACGACTCCCAAAAGGGCATGCGTTTGACTGGGACCGGATACCCATTCGCCGAGTTCCACGAATATGCAAGCTGACCCGGCCAACGAAAAGACCCAAGTGAACATCATCAACAAACGATGCCACTGAGGGTTGGAAAATAGAATAACACCATTTTTTTTTATATATATAATTGTACAGTGAAACAACATATATTATAGTACATTAGAATATCACATTTTTTAAGAGCATCCGAGGACATTCGTATTTTTGTCTTTTAATACGCAGTACCTATATCAAAATATTGTTTTTATTCTTATTTTTTCTAGGTATAAAACCAAAGTTTAAAAAAAAATCATTGTTGGTAATGATTAAATAAAAATATTTTCCTCACATTTTAGATCTTTTTAAAAAATGGTTAAAAGACAAAAATACATGTCAGGCGTGAATGAAATCAATAATATAAATAGTGATTAATAAGGTTTATAATATCTATACTTATTAATATCTGATCGTTTTGAAAATATTGGGAAATAAATTATAACTAACAATATCATATGAAAGTATACCCAGTATACTTATTGCTTGGTAATTACTCAAAACAGTCGCGGGTTCAGTCTTATAAACCCGGTTTAATCAAAACCATACAAAATGAAAATTTTTGACAGAACACTATACAGAGACTGCAGTATTTAATAATATCTACTACAGTAGTACATTATCTATTTAATTATAAGTACAAAACGCTTTCTCAACGGCTTACCCCAAACCACAAGTCCTTGGAACAACACGAATCTCCGACCCACGTCTGTTTGTAATACCGGGCGATGACTATACCTACGCTGGCCGCTCCAATCCATGCGACAATCATAAACGAACCGTGTAACCGCAAAAGCAACTTTGACGAGGTTCTCAATGACTTGATTTCCGACAACGCACTCGATTCCGCTGTTGAGGTATAGGCCAGGTCATGGTAACCTACACTTCGTTCTGGAACACACATTACACATTAGTTTAATAAATTATAGTTTTAATTGTATTTGATTCGAATTTTTCTCGTGCAAGTAAAATATTTTTGTTGTTATTCTAATTATAATCACCAGGACTCAGAATTTATAGCACTTATAAGTACTGAAATATGCGCTTTACTATGACATAAACATTTTAAAATAAACGCTATAATATGCCCTAAAAATATAAAAAAAAGACAATTTTTTTCTTCTTTTAATAATAATTAAAGAAGAATATATTATATATTTAAAAAAAAAAAAAACTAAACTTATGTCGAGTACAGCCAATTTGAAGTCATAATTGTATTCTGTTTGATAGGCCAATACGGGGGACTGCCTAAAATTATATTATAATATGAAACGAAATTGTGGTTATTTTTCTTATGGATTTACATTAAATGATAAATGTTTTCTACTATTTTTCATTCAATTTAAACGAGATTTATTAAAATACAAAATAAATCATTATTCTATGTATATTAGCAAAAAAATATCACCAAAACTTGAAGAATAGTACTAAAAATCTAAAATACTTCAAATATGTAAAAAAAAAATAGCAATATAAAATTTAATATTTGGAGTCCCTGGTGGCACAAAACAAATGTGTAGCTCATTTTGCTATTTTTATATGTATCCTATAATAATTAGAAAATGATATAAAATCCAAGCCTTGATCATCATTATTGTTATTTTTATAGGTAGTTTTATCTGTTTTTACCTTTTAACGATGTGCCGGCGGCAATTAGTAAAAAGTATTTGTTTCTGATCAGATCGTAATTAACTCCTTCTACTCTAGTGACGGCATCCCGAACAACGTTACAGTAAATCGTGCCGTCGATAAACGAAGAATTTAACAGTGTAAGTCCATTTTGGCTCTACAAAAACACAGAATGGATATATCAACCATTTTTATAGCATCCCAAAGCACCGCATTAAGAGATAAAAATATGCTGCTCACTGTTAACCGTTTGTTGCTCTTTTGATTTGGAACGTTCCACGACATGTAAGCTTTCACCAGATTCGTTCCGACGTTTTCGTGGACGCATTCCATGACGCTGTCTCCTCCCTGAGAGAAGTAAAAAAAATAAAAATTAATGTCTAACGTCATTATAATATGGTCATTCGCGTTATATTACACAATTTGTTCGATGTTTTACACAGTCGTATAGGCGTACCGTCGACTATTGTTATATCCATACACTACGACGACAGTATTAATAGGTGCATTTTAATAAATAATAATAACAATAACAATGAACGACCACAAAAAAGCCACTATTCATTTCTGTTGTCCTCGGATCCACAACCAAAATTTAACCGGGTCCTCAAAAACAAGTCCATATTTTACTAGACCGTGCCTTGGCCATTAACGTCTTCCATTCCATTCTTTCAATTTTTGTCATAACAATTCCGCTTTGTTCGCACTACACTGTGAATAATATACTTTTGACCTTCAAAATCTGTTATTTTATCTTCCCACTTTAAATAGTCAAAGAGCTTTGTTGTTTCCATCATTGAAAAAGTATAATGTAGGGATCATGGGGCATAATGTTTTGTTGCACGGGGAAAAAATGTTACGATAATAATATACATAAATATATATTTTTTATATACATATGTAGTTGGGCTCACTAAAATAATTGCGCGAAATTATCGGCTTTGACCGTGTGCGTACTATTGTCGAAAAAACTGGTTTAACAACAAACGTATATTAATAAATAATTACAAGCAACTAAAATGCGTTGGAAAAAGTCGATTAATAAAGTTTTTGTCTACAATTATTCTCTAAGGAAAGTTTTTTTTTAATTTCATTACACTGTCTATCTTGTACACAATAAGATTATTTGGGGATTACTTTTTTATACAAAATACTTATCGCGTTGTAACCAAAATCGTTAGAAATGGATAGTTGTAACTAACTAATCGTTACGGAGTAAACTGATTCATGTTATATACTAACATAACAGTAAAACTCGGTTATAATAATAATTTATACTCATATTAATTACTCTTATTGGTATCATTTTGATACAATATTATGCAAAATCATCATTATTTTAAGTTAAAAAATAATTTATAGTTTTAGTTTAGTTTACAATTTAAAAATTATTCTCCGGTAAATATAGTTGAGTAAATTTTGTTAACAAGTAGATAGCATTGTACATTTTAGCTAAATATGCACATGAACTTATTTAGGTAGTATCTATTATAATTAGATCGCACTATTCTCGGTTCCACCTTTCTCGCTGTCATGATTTTTTTTTTAATTAAGTAAAAAACAATTGGTTTTGTTGATTTGTAGTTTAAATCAGTTGAATCAATATGTAATAATTGCATTGTAAATGATTCATCACTTTTACGTTTAATTTGTACGTTTTTTTTTTTTCTTATATAATAGTTGTAATATATATATATATAATATACGAACTACCATCACATATTTTCAAATAATAATTAATTATTCATTACAAATTACAATGTGTGACGCTCACTCACCATCTTCTGATCGTCCGAGATACCGACGGCCACGTAGGCAGCGTTCCTAGCTTTCATTTCAAACATGTAACGGGTCCCTTCGACTTTGACGGCCGTCACGGCAGCGCAATCCTGTGTCGACAGACAACCATCGGGCGACCCGAAGCACGTTTTCGTCTGACCGCAGTTGTCGTAAAACGGGTCCAACACACGGGCCGCTCTCAGCTGACCAAGTTTCCTCTTGTCGGAGCTGCTTATGAACGCTACGTCGTGGTAACCAACGCTGAACGCTACGCGAGAGTTTCAAAATAGAAATTTTTATTAGGTACAACCGATTTTTATTTTGCTACACTTCGCGTACTTTTCAACGTGGCACCGGCGGCCAGCAGAACGAAATAATCGTTGTTGTCCAGGTCATACGTGCTGTCTTCCACTTTGAAAACGGCATCCACGACGATCTTACAGTAAATAGCACCGTCGACGATCGAGGCGCTATCCAAATTCACGCCCGACAAGTCCTCGACACGTCGGTTTTGCTTACGATTGGGCAGGTTCCACGATTTGTAAGCACTCACGCTGTTGCTCCGGCCACTCTCTTCGTGTACACATTCGACAACGCCGTCGCCTCCCTGATGAATACCAAAGCATATAATAAGGTTTTGTTGAACAACTTAAAATTAAGTAAACGAACGCGCGCTATCAACGATATCAGGTGAAATACAGGTGAAATAGGATATATTTTTTTAAAAAAATCACGGTCAATACTTTTGATTAATAAATTACTATAAAACAAATATTATATAGATACAAAAATTAAAATCTTGCAAAACGAAAATGTTTACCGCAAATGGGTTTAATGTTATTCTGAAAAATACCGCCTGTAAAGCATTATGTAACATGTAATATAAATATTATTATAATTGCTCATTGGTTTTTAGACTAATTTTAGTTTGCAACAAATTTAAACAACTATTCGCTCTTTTGCTTTTATAGATTACCAAGGAGTTACCACATGAAACCATAAAGTTCAATAATTAATCATCGCGTAATTGATTATTTTGTGTGTTTAACTCGAGAGTGTTTTAAGTTATGTTTAAAGTCTTAGTTTCAATATTAAATGTTGGGCCATTAAAACGAGCGTATGTATACCCGTTAAAATTATAAAAAGTTTTACCAAGAAATTCTTTGGAAACACTTTGCAGACAAGATTTTATATTGAATCGATGAGCCTACTTATCATAAATAAATCAAAATTGGCTTACAACTCGCACTTTTCAAAAATGTATTGTGCTCTAAATATAGTATTCATTATTATAATGTATGATGTGTTTGTTATAAAAGTAATATTTTTCTGAGGACGGGTAATAGGTATGTATATTAAACATTTTAATATCGAACCGACAATTACGACCTATATATATATATATGATGCAAATGTTATTTTTAAGTCACGTCTCAACTGGTGGACATTTAAATTGTATACCATTTTGTTGTCGTCCGAAAGTCCAAAAGCCACGTATTGGCTGTCACGGGCCATCATTTCAAACTGATATTTATCATTCCACGGCATCAAGGCGACAACCGCTCGGCAATTCATTGTTTGAATGCAACCAAGAGGCGCTCCGACGCAGTTTTTATTTTTTCCACATCCGTCGTAAATGTTTGCCTCGATTTCTTTGAGGCCCTAAACATTTGCACGACATAACTTAAAGTTTACGATTACAATAGAAAATATTATAATATATAACAAATATATATATTTTTTTAAGTGGTCATACATTTTCTGATCTGCCAATTTCAGTAGGTCCGGCAACCGAAGACCCGCCTATTGCGCTGTTAACCTGAACTGGAGTCGAAGTTACGCCAACCCAAAACGTCGCGTAATCAAGTAACACCGTTGCCCTACATAAAAAAAATATAACACAATTTCGTCCATATTAATATAACAATTTTATTTTATTTTTCCGTAATAATAAAAACATAAAATATTTTTGAATTCAGGATTATTCCGTTAAACGTATTAAAAAAATATTTAAGACTTACACAAAATTCACTTGTCCGTTAAAGTTGCTCGGCGCTTGCCAATCGAATTCTACAGACTTCTTTTTTGTATTGCTACTGTGCGTCACACCAGAACTCTAAACATTAATATCTAAACTATTAGGAAAAATACTGTAATTTAAACTTATTGTTTAAAAGTAGCAATCGTTATTCTAAACTAATCACAAAATAAATTGTACTTTTAAAAATATATTTTCTGCTATAATCGTTTTGTGTACGAAAATTCCTATTATAATATTTTTATAAAAAATATAATGCAGATATTTTGTACAATAAAATTGAAAAAAAAATAATGCCTGAAAATTGTTTCAGTTCTGTATTATACTTACTATTATTTCAACAAGATGCAACCTACTTTTATCATTCTATTTTGGAATAAACTAGATTAACCTTGGTTTACACATCTCGCTCGTGACTCGTGAGAACGCATTATTGCGATAATCTAGCGTTATTATAACAAGAAAACGGGTAGGTACGTACAATTCTGCTATAATTTTCACTATTTTACGACACCTACTCTATAACAATATAATGGTATGGTAACTAGTTTGTATTACGTCTGTTTCAATTGCAATTCAATTGCATTTCATAGTATATAGTACCTTCTTCACCTAGGCGTGCAAAACTCATTCGAATATAATGATCAATACGATTTTCATTAAAAAAGTTTTCGCGTTTAAAGTCTCCCGGCATAAATATTTTTGTATTTACGTCAAAAGTCGAATGAAAAGGTTGAAATGCGAATTTACAATCAAAACCGGATAAAAGAAAAAAATGTCCTACAGCAACAATCTGGATATCTTAAAAGACTATAATTTTTTTTTTTTTTTTTTGTATTAGTTTAAAAACTGTAATGCTTGCAAAATGTAACATTCGGAGTAGCGAAATTTGCTCTGCTAACAAAGGACAATTGTTGTTGCTATAAAAAAAAAAAAAAAAAAAAAAAAAAATCGCAATTTAACCGGACAAAAACCGGTAGATATATATATTTTTTTCCACTTTTTTTTTTATATATATACACGGGTACCTACGCTACGTTATTCGAGTTTTCCGGATCTGTATTTTTCATCTGACTCATCCAGACACCTACGCAGCGGCCGCATACAATCCAGTGACCCTCCCCCCCCCCACCACCCATATATCTATTTATAATGATGTCCCATAATATTGTCGTGAACAACAGACTGCACGATAATAATGAACTCACGGGCACTTCGTTGCAGTCGAGCGTCTGCGAGTCCTGCGGCACCTGCACGAACGACCCGACGGCGTCGTCGCCGGTGCCGGGAGCGCGGGCCTCGATCAGGAACCCCATGAAGTAGTCGCTGGGCAGCGGCGCGGTGAGGGTGACGCGGACCCTCGACGACGTGACGTTCTCCGACGGTATGATCCGGTACGGGGCGGCAGACACCTGGGCCGCCTTGCCGTGTCCCGGGACCATGGTGCGGCACGTGAGCACCGGCGCTCCGGACTCGTAGCCGCCGACGGCGAGCATCGAACAGCAGCAGACGGCCGCCAGGGCGGCGAACGCGGCGACCGCGTGCCGGTGGTTGGTAGTCATCTCCTCGCACTGCTAGGCGCCGTGTGACGTGACGTGACGGTGCACCCTGTGAACAGTTCGCAGACGGACGACTTTCAGTAAACGTTGCGAAGAAAAATGTTTAAACGACAATGACCGCGGCAAATAATATCTATTCGGACACGACGCGTTTTCGGGGTACGACGAATCGATGGGATTATTGTTCACCGTTTGAAACTAACCGACATACGACATAATTATTATATAATTATACTGCCGTCGGAATACGGCAATGACGACGACGAGTCGAATAAAACCAACCCGTCCCGGTTAACGTTCGACCCCGACGTCCACGCGTTTCGTTAGAATTACAATGTTCGGTAAAACTGCATTTTTAAATAGCATCGCGTTTGTGACGTTTTCGGGTGGATATCCGCTCGCCGTATACTGTAAATTATTGAAGTATACACCTTTTTGTCATCACGGGTGACAATGCGCGAAAACTGAATAATTGTGGCGAGCGCCTCCGAGTCTCTCGATGGACGGTGGGTGGTTAATGGCCAATAGGTGATGATAACCATAGTATTTCGGTAATAACTACGACAGGTAGCTACAGTTGATGTGACAGTGAGTGCCGCCGAGATATCGAGATGTCGGTGGTGCAGAGTGGGTGAAATATTAGACTAGCCTCCGAAAAGTTCCAAGTTCGCCACACCCGCCACCGAGCACGTGTGTGTGTGCATTGTGAATATTATTGTGAGGATGTGACGATTGTGGTAATATAACGGGTAGGTATTACGGGTAACGTATTAAACACAAAATTTCGTCGGGCGTTTCACAGCAACGCATATCATACGGGCGAGTGTCGTGTTTCGGTTTACATTATTTGAGTTCGTTCGACAATCGACACGGCAGCAAAACGGCGCGTTTCGTGTACCGTATGAACTCAATGTAAACCGACGCGTGCAGATACTATGGAAACGGACCTCGAGATCGATTTAAATCATTCGTGAAAACTTCGATCACTTTAATGTGATAATAATAATACTCTTCGACGCCTGATGCATACGTGTCATAAGTCATTTAACCCGCGTCGTTGTCTTCTGCAAGACTCGTCGTAGTGCAATCCTCGTCTCCTCCACCCCCAAAACAACATTTTCTGGGATTACGTGACTTAACGTTAATTTTATAACGGTTATTTCCACCTCGCCTAAAATTAATGCATTTTACCCTCGAACAACGTACCTGAATCAAAACATCTTCCATAACCACACACCATCATCCAACAACCGCAAATAAGATAACGTCGAGACTAGGAGGGATCGATAATATTTTTTAATATATAATACATCGGTTGTTGTAATTATTATATTTTGATTTCCGGTTAGGAATACTTGTGTCCAATTTATTTCACATTTACTGTGTTTCCGTGCATCAAGTACAAATTCACTTAACCGTTGCCTCTTGGCACCCGACTGTGGATTTCACGGTAAATTATTTTCCAGCACACTCACGCACACGTTGATGCAATAACAATATTTCATTTTCCCGCCGCTGAGTGATAACAATATTAATAAACGCGAGTGCTTGCCATTTATAATATTAATTTTACGTAAATTTATTGCGATAAATTCAGTTATCGTGGTGCCACACACTTCCTGGGCGGGTAATCTCGGTGCACGTGTTCACTGGTAGAGAAGAAAAATTTGCAAAATAAAGCCCGTCGAGCCCCGCGATTCGAAGGTATTGTTAATATTATTTATGATCATTAAAGACAAAAACAAAGACGAACGACGAAA
>JACXSJ010001427.1:0-16934 GCA_014851325.1 Pentalonia nigronervosa
CAAAGAGGAACTATAACACGTCGTCGACGTAGAATCGATAAGCATGTGACATATTCCAACAGAAACTTCAATTTTTTTCCCATACCCATAAAAACGATTTCAGGAAGTGTCGTGTGTGTGTATAGTATACAAATATTTGCGAGTTTGCGTTTATCTTCGGTTTTTATTTATATGTTTTTTTTTCATTGAGACCGTACGACGTGGAATTAAGGCGAGGTACGCCCTTAATTCACCCGGTTCGCTGGTCGGTATTGTATGGATTTATTTCTCATTTTTGCTTCGATTATATTATTTATCAGCGAACGAACGACAATATTAATAAAATAACACACGTGTTTTGGAACGAGTACAACTATTACGGCAGTGATACCGTCCCGACGAACGAATAACGTTTAATTTAAGACATCGTGCTGGCGGTGGGATTTCATGTATAGGTATAATAGGTACACAGTCGTAAACTTTGCGAGAAAAAAAGAAAAACAATCGACGAAATTGATATAAAAACAACAACGACGACGTAACTTTCAAAGCACAAAAGTGTAGAACTATCGAAATATTACCGTCACCATGAGCTGGGTATAGTGGTGAGTCGTGTCGGAAGATGAATTGATTCCGATGTGCGCTTATATTGTGATTGATTTTATTTGTCGCAAAGTGTTAAGTTTTCCGTTTTAGTGCGATCATTTCACGAAGTAAAATAAATCTCAAAACGTTGTCGTCAGGAAAAAAAAGAATTACATATTATCTTGACATATTTCTACTTTCATATAAATATATATATATACATTTTGTTCTCGTTTTATTCAATCGCACATTATTTTTCACTTTCAAAATCCTATTTCAGCAAAATATGTAGATACCTGCACGTGAAATATTGTATAGTTTTATATATTTGTCGGCGCGAATTCGCGATCCACCATTGTTAAGTTTAAATTGAAAATTACATTTAATTGTTTACGTCGATAATAATATTGTCGCAACGTAAATATTCGTTCAGAGGCGATACCGGACGAAACAATAAGAATATATTTTTTTAAAACGAACACCAAAAACGTTTACCTCCGATTTATGTTTATTTAACTATAGTAGATAGCACACGAACAAACCATTAGACGTTTTTCGCGAAGGTTCTATTTTAATGGGCGCACACTAGTTTCCCACCAAAGTTAAAAAGGTCAATAATTTTTATACGAATTGCCTTCCGACTACATACGAGTTGCCTCCCGGCATACCACAAATTTTATCGTATTGAATAGGGTCTAGTACTAATAATCTTCTAATAGCCAGGTAATAAATACACAAGTGGTTCTAAACATTTTCAAACATATTATCATGTATCAAAATAAGTTTGTAATTTCAAAGTCTATAAGAGTTCTATAAAAGGATGTAGATTTAATCTTAGCCAATCTTGGTGGCGTAAAATTCAGTCACTTGGATTAGCTTCGCAATACTCTAATGACGATTTGATTAGAGAATATTTAACGTGCATATTTGGCCTATCATTTTTGAACCCAGCGGAAGTCGGAGATATGTTTTCAATGGAACTAGCAGCCATATAGCCTTTAGATGATAAAATAACTAAATTTTCGGACTATTTAGCAGATACATATATATCAGAAGATTCAATGTTTCCACCTCATATATGGGCAAAAAAAGGTTCGAGCATTCAGCGCACAACCAATGCATGCGAATCTTTCAATAGCAAATTTAATAGCTATTTTGAGTCTCCGCATCCTAATATATATAAATTTATCGAAGTTTTAAAACTAGTTCAGACTGAGACTATAATTTTAATACAAAGTTCTAATAAGCCTAAACTACATAGTTGATTACAAATTAGAAACAAAATAATTTTCATTGATACTCAAATAAAAAGCTGAATGAAAAAAAAATATCAAATTTTGAGTACTTACAAATATTGGCTAAAAAATATAAACCTAAGCAATGTTATAAATATTTTATTGTATTTTACCTATTTTATTTGACTTATTGACTAATTGACTTATTATTTTTATAGTTGTGTTATTTTTATATAAATGTTGTATATTATACCTAAGACTGAAATTTTTTAACTGAACAATTTTATATTTTTAACAACTTAATGACAGTATAAAACAATTTATAATGTATTTTTAATAATAATAAAATATAAAATTTTATAAATTCATCTATTTATGTCGATTTTTTAGTGAAGTTTATGAACCACTACTTAATTCTGAACAGGAGGCAACTAGTGTGAAATTCTTGGGAGGCAACTCGTGTATAATTATGAACTACCTAGTCATCGGAAGCAACTAGTGTTTATTAACCTTTATATTTACAATAAGGATGGGAGGCAATTCGTATATTTCGGGAGGCAACTAGTATGCTCCGATTTTAATAGTCAAATTCGTTATATAATTAAAACTGGAGCTCACGTTGATTATATCTTGGAAATCGTTGTGATTCATCCCGCGAATGAGAGGCTCTCATCGTAAAATTGTACGAAACCTCACGCGTTTAACGAGACCATTGCACGTAACGAAATTGACGTAATATTATATTATTATGCAACAAATACCAAAATATAATACAAAATATTTAATTATAAATACTATTAAACCGCGTGATCCATTTAACGTAAACATTTTTTTAAAAAAAATATATTTTCACAATTTTTTTATTGTATTGGTTTATATTTTTTAAACTGTTATTTAGTGACGACATTCTCATACGGGAACAACATATTTCATTCCTCATTCCAAAGCAGAATATTTTTTGGAGTTTTTTGATACATAATAATCAAATTTCGGATGAGTAGTATATTATGATGAGCCCTAGTTATAAAGATTCAAAGTTTAGATAAGCGGAACGGAGTGGAACCAGTGCTACCCTGCGAAATGTTGGCCCACTTCTCCGCTTACCTAAACTTTAAACATTTAACATAAACTATTTGTCCGAATTTTGATTTTTATTGATTTAAATACTTTTAATAATATTCTGCTTTTGTATATGAAATTAAAAATTTATATTGTCTTTTAAAAGAGTATAAAACTTATAATTATGATTTAATAAAAGAAATAGTAAATATATAATTTTTTTTCGCTTAAAATTATGCAAAAGAAATAGTTGAACAAAAACGTTAATGTTTATTTTTAAAATAACGGGTGTCTTACGTTAAATGGGTCACCCCGTATAATAAGTACAATAACACAGTAGTAATGTAGTATTATATTATTATACATTCGTCTAATTGCGATAACTATTAATTATAATTATTATTATTATTATTATTGGCAGACGGAGAAAAACGATCGCGTAATGACACTACGTAATAACTGCTACACATTATTATATTATATAATGCACGTGCAGACGAAACGTTAAAAGTTTATATTGTTTTGCACAGTTTCGGTAGTACCTACACTGCACACATTTTAACTTAGAAAACAATTGCGTGTAATTTCATTGAAATCGACAGATTTACGTGTGCTAAGCCACGCTCTGAGTCGAAATAATTATGATTACTTAGGTAGATCGTAGGTATATTATTATAAGAACACTGCATAATACAGTAGACGCTGCTTTACGACTTATATTGGGACCAACACAATGTATGTCTTATAATCGCACGAATCTTCAAGGCGAAGAGAAAAAAAAACAAACGAAAATTGTAATTAATTATTAACTTTATTTTGGCGAATTTTACTATTACATATTATTAGATAAATTTAAAATGATTGTACATTGTACAATGATTATACTATCGACGATTACTGTATTATCATAGCGATAAAATTTGTTGTACTTATATGGCATGATTAGAAACCAGTAATAATATTAATAACTAACACAAAAGTTTATTTTCTACTATTTTTATTACGAAATTTGAGTCTTATAACCGATTTTTTTTTAATGTATTTGGATTTATTGGGTACATTGGCATTCCAGTCGATTTTGAGTCTACTGAGCGATCGAACCTTATAATCGTGATTCTTATAAACGTCGTCTATTGTATCTGGTTTTCCTCGGACCTGGGATAATTTGTGCACATAAAATTGCGTTTTAATCCGATTTTCTTTGTTGTCGTCAAATCGTTCAACGATTGATTGTGACTAAAGTTGGGAGCTATTAAGGGGCGAAATCAGAAAATTTCTAATCTACACATGGGGTGATGGCTGTACGTGTTAAGTCGTAAAATAAAATAAAATTATTTCAACTATCAAAAATTACATTAAAGGAAAAACGATCACTACTTGTACCTATCCAAAATATAATCGAAGAATTATGATTATTATTTTTTTATTTAAAAGAGAAAACTTTATTCTAGTCGTATTAAACTTTGATTTTTGAATTAACTTCACTAATGGCAGAAAAATATATTTCAAAAAAAATCGGAAATGAATGTTATGATATGCATAAGCGTTTATTAAAACTTATTCAAATAGACTTTTTAAAATTGGAGTCCAATCCAGCCTACGTTAAGTCTTCGCATCTCTCAATGTTTCAATTAAAAACAAAAATGATCAAATCTGATTATTTCACGAGGCGCGATAGTTTTTCCTGCGAGTTAAAAAGTTTTTGAACGGTGTAGGCTCTGACATTTTTGATAGTTGATTGTAAAAGACCACCGAATCGTCATTTTTGATAGTTCAGAATGAATTTATATCGGGATTTAATTATCGATCATTGTACGAATATTGTCGTGAACGACGGCCGATATTGTGCACAGCTGCAGGTGTTACCACCAAACGGAGACGTCTTTTCAAACGGTCAAAAACGAGAAAAATCATATGTATGATGGACATTATAAGGGTTGGGTTCAAAAGAAATTTAAAAAAAAAGAACCGTATATAATATCGTACCATCCCACGTATTGGTTATGAATGTATAGCCCATGCACCTTACGTGCGCGTGTGCGATCCGCCCATCTATGTACACCGTGTGCAAGCTTGATGTTGAAATTATATCTTTTATTTCGCCGGATAAAATACACATAAGCAAATGAGAAAATCCCACTAGGACGGAAAGATTTACATATTTAAGAAAGTCGTGAGACAGATTTTGACTCTGGAAAATTTAGGATTGTCTCGTGGCTGAAAAGAGACAGTTGCTGTGCAGATGGGTGTCAAGAGACGATGAGATGATAATATCATTATTATTTAATAATTAATTATAAAAATATCTGCCCATGTAATATTTATGTTACGAGTGCGTGCTAACCAGAACTCACAAATTGTGGTTTACCTAATAGTTTTTAAAAAATATTGGTCATTGCATTATTGAATAAATAATATTTATTTTATTATATTATTAATATGTCGGTACGCCATTTAATTTTACCGTAAAAAAGCCAATGAATGTTGAAATATGAATTCTGTGTTTTTATTTTTTAATAATCTGCAATATTGTGTTAAATATACATATATAAACGTGTAAGTTTGAAAAATGTATTTTATTGAAGTGCAATCATAGTCATTACATAAATATTATTGGTTGTGTATATTTATATGTATAGTCAAGATGGCCAACATATGTTAATAAGCCACATAGATAATGATATCAGTAGTTAAAATTATATAATTTTAATCATTTATGTATCATATAATTTGAAAAATAAATTGAACAATAATTAATAAAATCAGAAACACAAATTAATTTGTAACGATTATATTCTCAAATTTTAATTTTTATTTACTAACTTTGAAAAATGATTTTGTGTTTTAAAGGTTTTAAAACTCTCATTTGCGGGTTTTTAGATAATCCATTTTTATTAATTAATGTCATTGGAAACAGATGTGTCCAATATAACATCTTGTTAATACAAATAAGTCTGATCTATTTGGAATTTTGGAAGCATTTTTCTATTTTGTAATACTCAAATATTAAAAACTGTGAGGAAAAATTTATATCAATTTTTGGAATGACATATTCATGTATAAATATAATTTTATTCAATAATGAATATAATTAAATCGATATTTCAATATAACAAGTTTTTAAATTTAAATTTATATTATATTTAAAATGTTTATGCTTAAAATTAAATTTTTAACACAATTGTTAGTACACTTGTACCTATAATTCTATTTATGCTTGTTATTGTATTTTGTATAACAATTAGAAATATATAGCTATATGATTATATATAGTCACATAGATACCTATGTGATATTTTTAATATTTTTTTTTTTATTGTAAAAATAACAAAAAGAAATTGTTTAATAAATTGATGTACAATCTATATTATGAACAAACAATTTTTTAAAGCATACAGGTGTGTTATTGTTTGAATAGCTTATATCATAGACTTAAAAACCAGGTTTGTGATTAGTATAGTCTATAATCTATGGTTTTAGTTACATAGCTTATTATTTTGTCTACCCTAAGTCAATAAATGAGTATATAATTTGGAAGTCATTAACTGTTATGTTTAAATAAAAATAATGTAATTATATTAGTAAATTAGTAATTTTAAAACATTTTTTATTAAATAATTATTTTAAAAACTGGTAGTCATATATAGTGTATACTTAACTATCTGAAGGCACATCTAAAACAGTCAATTATCACAGTTTGATGGAAAATGTATTATATTCTTTTTCTGTCATATTAAGAATTACCCAGCCCATAGTGTCTGGTCTTGTGTAGTAATTCATGCTTTGTTGAACAAAATGTTATTTAATTTTTTGACAAAAGGTCTAAATTAAAAAAATTAATTTGACTGGCGGTAGTCGCACAGTTATTGCAGGTATTGGTAGCGTAAAATGTAGCCGGATATCATGGCGACACAATCAAGACGATATAATTTATATTCTGAACTCTGAACGGAGCAAAGAATGTTGATTTTACAATGTTGTGTATTTTTATTTTTGTCTGTTGTCATGTTTTTAGAAGTAAAAAAAAAAAAAAGGTTCGATTTACTTTATCAGCATCTTTCTGGTAGTAAAGTGAATCTAGTTGGTACTTTGAGGGGTCAAAAGCAAAAAATTCTCAATAGTTTTCAAACGCATAGAAAAAAAAAAAATTTGAATTTGAAAAAAGGATGAATTTTTACGTTAAGCCAGTTTTTGAGAAAATTGATTTTGTTTTTTGGTGTAACACAAATTATAAAAATCGTTTAGATACATGTAATTTTTATTGATTGTTTATATTAGCATTTTTTATACACCATAAAATTTTTAATATATTTTGACATTTCTTGAGTTATTTATAGGCATAAGAAATTTCCGTTTTTTTATATCGATAAAAATATTTTTGCTTGGTCATAAAACCTGAAATTTTAATATAAGGTTTCTCATAACTTATTGGTAAAAATCTAAAAAAAGGTAGAGCGTCAATCTACAAAGGTTTTTTATAAGCTTCTAAAGTTAAAATTTTTATAAAATCACGAAAATTCGGAATTCTTTATTATTTAGAGGTTCAAAAATTTTTTTCTGTTTAAACCTAAGATTTGAAAATTTTAACACAAGATTTCTTATAAGTTTTCTACCTTTTATAGATAAAAAATGTTTCCCAGAAATTTTTTATGAGGATTTAAAATTAGACATTGGAATATTCACCTATAAACAAACGATTTGTCAGGGAACCATTTTCTTATTTTGTTATTATTCAATAACGATTAAAAACACTTGACATTTTCACGGATTGTTAAGATTATCATTTTCTATACACCATTATACTATGTATCTATAATCATTGATTATAAATAATATTATTGGTATTAGTATTTTTTTTTTTAATAGTTAGTTTACTATAATATTTTTAATCAATTGTATTTCTATCTGAAATTTAATTTATATTTTTTGTCCGTCAGATAGCGTTGGTCATATCTTAAAAACGATATAACTGCAGAATCGAGAATAATCCAATTAACAATGATTTAATTAAAAATCAAAGAAAATGGTTTTAGTTTAGTAGTATGGACCAATAATTTTATTTTTTAAATAGATTTCCGATTAGTATTGAATGCAACTTTTGGTGCACTCTTTTTACAATTTCTGTTATTCGTTTTGTATCTAAACATATATACTGACGAACGTTTTAATAATACTATTTGTATTATGTTAAGTCTCTGTTGCCCAATGTCCATACCGGCCGTCCGGTGGTTCACATCATTTTTCTACGACTTATATTTTATTATTATTGAATACATTTTTATGTCACTCTCGACGCATTAGACGATTACTCATTATATATAATATATGTTTAAACTCGTTAGGTTGGTGTTGCTTTTATTACTTATTTTAATCAGATGGTATTTAGACGCGAAAACGTGTTTATCGGCTGAAAAAAAAAAGAAAAGGAAATTAATTTAATTTGGTAGGTTTATTGATCAATTTGATTTCGTTCAAAGTCGCGTCGTTGTATTTTGTAAAACTGTTCTGCTGGTTTTCATAAAACTAGTATGATTTATTATGCGATAAGTTTTTTTTTTTATTTTTAATTATAATATTATATAATTTTATGTCGTAAAGATAAAGGTGTTAAATAAATGTAAATACGCGTAACATGAGTATAATTTATTATTATTATTTTTTTAAATTTTATTTAAATTAAACATTCCGTGCGCATAATAGTTGAATAGCACTGTAGAATTTTTAACAGCTGCAAATCTCATGCTCAGAGCAGACACTTATGCGATTATATAGTTTTTAAACGTATAAATGTATTATATATTATATGCATGTTAGACATTCTTTTACAGTCAATCAAGTCGATTAATATTCTATCGATATACATTAATATATTTAGATTATCTATATTTAAATGGTTCTTTAAATTCGTTAAACTGGTTATTTATTTCCGCAGTGCAGAATTATATTGTCGTGTTGGTACTTTCGAAGTTATGTCTTTAGGTTCCAAGTGGACAGAGAAATGAATTTGTATTAAAATAACTTTTTTTTTTTATAATGACCCAATAGTGTGTGTATTTTTTTTTTTATTTACATTACGTTTTTATAAAGCAGACAATTTACTTCATTCAAAATTTTGATGGCGGTTTCTAGAAAAGAATTTAGTGTAATTGTTACATTGAGAGTGGAGAGTGGTTAAACGCAGAAAATTCCCAGCAGGTACTTTTTTAAATAATTTAAATATTTATGCAAATTTATTTTTGACATAATCAATTTTGTTTATACATGTTTGTTAAACACAGGAACTATAACCTAAATAAATAAATATACAGGGCGTGATTGTTTTATCATGAACCAGAAAATACCTATCATATATTATATATAAATATATATAACATGTATATTATAGTCTCATGAAGTTCATGGAGTCACATTTTGCATCCATTTTTAACTTTTTCGTATGATTATCAGTATTTGTCTTTTTTAACCAAAAATATAATATAGCTTAACAATTACAAAATATGATGATAATCTAACTTAAATCAGTATTTATACTTACATTTAAAAACAGTTTAAGCCACCAGGAACAAGTCTTGGTCCAAATCCTACCAATGAAAAAAAAACAATAGAGTTCTTCAAAACAATAAAAATGTTAAACATAATATAAGAACAGACTAAACAATTTTAAAAATTTTCTTGTTTAAATAATAGTTTATTAACTAATACTTTTATTTTTATTGCATTTTATTTCATTTAATTATTTTTTTTATTTTTTTTTTTTTTTGTATTTTTCTTTGATTTGTATTATTTTTTCAACTTTAACTGAATGGGTCACAATTAAAATATAAACACATGTACAAAGAATGTAATGCTAATGGCTTTAGGTGTCGAAGCAGAAATTTAATTAAAAAAAAATTTCAAGATCAATAAAAAAAAAAAAACAGTTTAATACCTATAGGTAGGTACAGTAGGTTCTTGTATTCATATTTGATTGATTCACAATATATATTTTTATAAGATAAGCGATCAAATTTACACTATTATAATACTGCGTGTGGCAAAATTTTTAATCTTATCGTATGCTATTAATATTATATATTTTATATTATAATAAAATGTACAGTTCTCGTAGTAATTATATATATTATATTATAATACTGTACGGTGTACGGTGTTCAGCAGTGGATTTAAATATTTCCCGTCCCTAAGCACGAAATATTTATCACCCTCTCCAATTTTTTGTTTGTTTATCCCTGACGCATTTGAAAATATAGAAAATTTGTATAATAAAATATAATAATATACAGTATTGACGGTTAAAATTGTATAAAACAATTATTCTTTTATTATTCAATTAATTATAAAAAAAAATATTCCTTTCAGAAAATTGAATAATTATATATTGTAACATATCCGTAATAAAAACATTAAACCACATTATAGTTTAAAGAAGTTTGCGTATTGATTAATTCTATGCAAAACTATCAACAACTTTTACTAAATGTAAAAATGTATCATTTGATAAAACTGCTAATGAATTTAGTGTTTTTTGTTTTATTTGAGTAAATATGAAAAAAATAAATCATGTCACGATCAATTTTCAGTGTGGTAACATTTCACCACTGGGGTGCCTCTATCTTTGCCGCCCTATAAAATAGGTAACTGACTAAGATGCCTTCCCATAAGTCTGTTCCTGTCGGAGTCCTATATAATAATACAATAATATTGTTCCCACGATTCGCGTAGAGTGGTACTTGCTGTATCTAGAAGTAATATAAACGTTTCTAATATTAAAATACAGTGAAATCTCCTTAAAACGGATCTCTTTGCCGAAAATATCCTTACAATGGAAAATACCAACAGTCCCGCGTATAACCGCTAAGTTTAGGTACCCATAGCCTGTATATGTTATTATAGTCTTCCTATAACGAAAAAATCAGTTGGCACCGAGCGTTTCTGTTTGCAAAGAGGTTTTACTGTATATAATAAGATGTACCTATCAATAATACCCACCTATATATTATAATTTATATAAATATAATAATATAATCCATGAAGTATGATATTAAAAAACATATGTTTTAGTTATACGCATGCGTATACCTTCGTACAGCGGAAATATTGCTGGAATATATAGTATGGCATGCATGCATATTGTCTGATATAAACTCAACCGTCCTAAATGTAATTTATCTAACGTTAATTTATGAAATTTATAATGCCATATCGAAATTATTCATTTTGATTGATCTATTACTTTTCTCCATATAATATACATATTATTGCTGTATCTACTGTCTATAACTATAAGCTATTATATGATAGAATTTGTGTATACTCTTTACCTATCTATATGCATTATCATATAGCTATAATAATGCTGTATATATTTATTAAGTTTATTTATCTTTATATCGAGGACAAAACCGTTCTATATGAAAATATAATATATGCACGTAGTATAATTTATACTTAATAGAAACCTAATCTATATTATATAAAATGGAAATGCATTTTATCAATGATATACGATAAAATAAGATGGAGAGTTTTGTGTACTGTTAGATAGGATACTTGACAGTTAATTTTATAAATAATGAAATTCCAATTAGCATTGAATAAACCTACAATATCGCATAAAATTGTAATGTATTACTTCTTTGTCATCTAAATATTAATTTTACACATATAATATTTTGATTATCTGTCATATAATCTTGCAATAAGTCTTAAACTTGTTATTTTTTCTATTAAACTAATATAGTTCATAAATAATATTGTCTATTAAATACGTAGAATATGAATTAAATAATAATTGCAGATAATTTAAAATTTCAAGTATCGTCCGAAGATAATATCAGAAAAAAAAATTTTGATAAATTAAAAAGAATCAAATGTATTTAGCCTTATTTGATCAAATTTAAATTATTTAACCCATTTCGGAAAAAAATGTAGTACAAAAAACTGCCAATGAATACATTATTCATTATACATTTATTATACATTATTAAAGATCATTGAATTAAAAAAAAAAAATAGTAAATAAACATTTTATTACTTGTATTTATAATATGTAAAATATAGTGGAATTTAAAGTTAACACTGATTTTATAATAACGTTATGGATCAATAGAGAAAATAAAAGCAAATGCTTTCAACATTCGAACAACCGTAGCAATAATTTAGACTCGTGCGGAATAGTCGTATCGGGAACGCCGACTATTGTTTTTTATAACGAAAATAATAATATTAGACTGCTATAACATCGGCAACATGATGATATAATATTATATAGGTACGCGTGTAAGAAATATGCATAAAATAAAATAACAATTTATTATAGTGTGATCAAGTAATAGAGCCAATAGAGAAGCTGTAGCGGCGCACGCGTATATAATAAATTGATATTAACCTCCGCAGTGTTTTACAGTTACGCGGTAGTTTTAATTATTATCACCTATCGGCACTATTGTTTGCAAAATATTTATTGTTCGGCCGTATACATATAGACGTCACGCGCGGAACGTATGTATTGAAATAACATTCGACGTGACAATGAATTTCATTCAACACTAAAATATGTATCATTGTTAGAAAACAAAAAAAAATATATTAATATACGTACCTACTTGCAATATACATTTATGATCTATGAGACGGTTTGAACGATAAATATAATAATATATTAAACAAAAACTTGTTAGGAATATATACAATATGTTTATTATGTACAAGGTGATTCACCGAGCTATATTCTTATTCTTCAATAATTCAGATATTTAAAATCTGATTTTTGGAATTTTTAAATATACTTTAAGATCATATTTTCAAATCATTTTACATAATATTATAATAAACCATATTTCACCAGACGTGAATCCAGAGCAAAGATCTAGGAGGGACGCCTACAATTTTGTTACAACACAAGTACAATATAAGTACTGCGTTTATAGTATTTATAATCAATAGCAATATCTAGTAGTAGGTCTTAAGGTGCGGGGCCCCTATGTCCCTCTGGATTTGTCCCTGATCCTGGCTTCACATAAAACTCAAAATATTATTCAATTACTCCCAGGGAGAGGCCACGGATCATTTAAGCAGTTAAACAGCATAGTATCAACTTTCCCATGGTCTTTATGAATGTAAGTATAGTAACTAGGTATAATAATGTTGTGTATTACTGTAATTTCACGAGCGAAACTATCGGTTTCGGCTTTAAAATAAAAGTGCAACTTATAATATTATTAATTAATCATATCATTATATTATTATATCATTATACATCGATGTCACGGAATTAAAGATGTAAAACTTATATTGTAAAGAATCAAAACAAAAAAATAAACGACAAAAGTCAGTGCCAATACGCACTTTTATGAAACTTTTCGGGGTTGTTTGTTTCGACGTATATAATATTATAGATAAGAAAAACGTTGAAATGAACGTCTGTCAGACGTATGAATAATCGATGACAAACAATAAACAGCAGTAGGTAGGTACCTACCTATATATAAGCTATATTCATCTCAAAACTACTTCGACTCACAATATTAGATCGTTGACTTTACACCCCAGACAAATATAAACAATATAAGAGATTATCTGTGACTATTTGAACAAATATACATACTATGTCAAATATTTGCTAGCTATCCAGTCAGATTTCACATGCGGTGTCTCCTATTGTCAACTAAACAATTATTATTATTATTGTTATTATGATCAGGGGTGGATTATGGGTACAAGAGGAGGTATGGGGGTTGAAGCATCTACATATTTCATACTTTTATACCATTTCAAAGATTTTTTCTCGTTTAGGTGTATTATAGTTAATCATAACAAAAATTTGGATCTTGCAATAGTAGGTACCTATATGTTTATAATTTATATCACTTTTAAAGCTATCTACTCGTAGGTATTAAATTTATATTTATATGATTTTAGTAATGTATACATAACTTTTTATATGGGGGGGGGGGTTGGATCTGTGAAACAAACCTATCCTTTAACCTATGTATGAAAAAAGAGTACTTTAATTTATTTAAAATACCTTTAGTTTATGGAAAAATAATTTTAGATGTGACTCAAACCCCCAAATTCAAATTCTCTACCTAATGGCTATAGTTATGCCTACCATCTACGCCTATAGAAATCTAATATAATTTTTTTTCATTTCACTGTACATATTCCTACATTATCTGGTTCAGCAGTAACTAAAGCATCCAAATGTCTGGTTTTTGGCGATGTTGGTGTAGTAAAAAAAAAATATTATTATCATCAGCATATTTTTTGTTCTTAGACGTTTTAGAAAACTAATTATTTATTTAAATAAATAATAAATAAACATTTTTTCATTTGTCCATTAATAAAAACCGTTTCACTCACTTTTTTCATGCAAGATAGAATCACTCAGGCTATAATGGTGGCTAAGATTCAACATTTATATAAAATATAAATGAGAACATTATTTTTGTGAAATATCGTTTTTATTTTTTTTTTTTTTTTTGATATCACTTGTTCTTATTGTTTCAAAATCTATTATTTTTGTGTTTGTTTTATTTTTACATATACACAACATTTCAACAACATAAAATTCACAACGATCAGACTATTGTAGCCCAAACAATCTAATTATTATGTTAATGACAGGTGGGAAAGTGGGTATCCCTGCTGTACATTAAGTGTCATGTAAATCACTGTAATGGATGTGTTAATATTTAATTCAATGATATAAAATTATTGTATATGAAAATGATTCTGAGTGAAAACGGTTAGCTTATATTACTAGGTATAAGTATATTTTATGACAATATGGTTTTGATGAATTTTGTCAAAATTTGAACTTTTACCTAGTAAAAATATTTTTTATCGATATTTACAGGAAAAACAATTTTAAAAAAATTTAAAATGTCTTATGCTTATAAGTTATAAATGGCTAAAAATTTTGAAATTCTATTATGTATATAAAATGTTTTTATAAACATTCCATAAAATATTAGAGTATCTACCAAAGCTTACTTGTTTTGGAATTACAACAAAATAAGGTAATCGTTCATAAAAAATCGTTAGTTTACTAACGGTTTACTCGTTAGTCAAATGCTCACAAAGTATCTATATATTTATACTCGATGTTACTTTTAAAATATTTTTAAATTAGCCAAATTAAATCTGTGGTCAGGTTTTTTATGTAACCGAAAATAAACTCATTGATATAGAATAAGTTAAAAATAAAATCATTTAATAATAAAATTAAAATATATTTTAGTAAACAATCGCTATTTATTGTAAACGATATTTGGTATCTAAAAATCTTAGACAATATAATATAGTCTACACAAAAAATAAGAAGTTTTTATATGATAATATCTTTTTATAATTTGTATAATAAAATTTGATAGTTTAAACTTATAATTTTTTTTCTGAAAAGCAGCAATACTCTTTTTTTAAGAAGTTTAAATTATATAATATGTATGAGTACAATGATTAATTATTTAAAATTAATTTTTGAAAAACATTTTTTTTAGATCTGTTTTACAAATAAGTAAAATTAGGAAGAAGGTTATAATTCAACGTGAAACATTATACATTCTAGAAATTCACTAACTCTAACCGGTGTAAAAAAGAAACGCATTGCGTTATTTGAACCATAATATCATTAATATGGTTCATTTTTCCGATTGCGGGATAACAATATGGGATAATTTTAAACCAGTTTAGCCTAGCAAATTACTAAATTGTACCCAAAAAGTACACATTCTTACATATAACGCATAGCTATACCGGTAAAATGATTAGACAATTTAACTTGCTTCGCAGACAGAAAAATCACGTATTAATTCCTTCTTCATAATTTTGACCTTTGTTATAATAATATTTTACCTATTTTACCCTATTTACATTTATTTATATTTAAGAGAAATTATTTTTTCACCGACGATTATTATTTTCATCTATCTATCTATTTATATATAAATATATAAATTATTGTGCGTTTGTTAGTAGGTTATTTATTGCATATCACCAAAATTTTTGAGTCACTGATCCTTAATGATGTTAATAAATCTTTCAATAATATTATTATGGAAGAGCAACACGGATTTCGTCCTGGTTGTTCTACTATCACTAATAGTCTAATTTTTCATAATTTTGTTTTCAACGCTTTACAACATCCTTCACAGGTCGACATTATTTACATTAGCTTTCATAAGGCCTTCGATACCGTGAATCATGTTGTCTTAGTGAAAATTTTAAAAGATTTTTGCACTGGTGAGCCGCTGTTGTCTTGATTTAAATCCTACCTAGAAAACAGTTACCAACGGGTTAAATTACCTAATGTTAAATAAAATGTGTTCTTTATCCCCTTTGATGTACCTCAAGGTGAACACTTACCTCCTTTATTATTCTCTATTTTTATTAACGGTCTTAGTAAAGCATCACATCATTGTCAATTTCTATGTTTTGCGAATGACATTAAGCTTTTTATGCAAATTAACTGTTTAGAAAATTATCTTAAACTGCAAAGTGATTTATATAACTTTGTTGCTTTTTTTGATAAATTAAGTTTGTCACTGAATTTAGGTAAATGTAAAGTTATGACGTTCATTAAGACCCGCTCCCCTCTGATATTCTCCTATTATATTCACAATTCGATAATTCCTTGCTGTGATAGATCTTGGGTTAAACTTTCCAGTAACCCTGAATCGGGGGTCTTCATATTAAAATAGTTTGTCGCAAAGTTCTAAGAGTTTTGGGAATAATAATGAGATTGTCAAAGGACTTTAAATTAACTTCGTCATTTAAAGTTTTATACTGTTCATTAGTCTGGCCAATTATTGAATATGATGCCATTATTTGGGGTCCTCATACTGCCAACAATGCTTAACAGGTTGAAAAGACACAACATAGGTTCTTGCGATTCACCAGCTACTTTTTGGGCATCAAATATTCATCACATGATTACTCTCTAGTTGCCATTCAACTTGATTTAGCCTCATTAGCTGAGCGCAGGCGCATTATGGGTGGTAACTTCTTAATAGGACTGTTAGATGGTAGGGTTGATTTTCCGAATTTATTTTCCTTAATTAATTTTAAAATTCTTCA
>JACXSJ010001427.1:17034-62692 GCA_014851325.1 Pentalonia nigronervosa
ATATATATATATATATATAAGAAAAAACACACATCATTGTAAAATTAATACATTCTTCACTTCACTTAGAATCTAAAATAATGACAATTTAATCGATAAAATCGAGAATCGTTTAACTGGATTTCAACATAATCATAGTTATTAAAATCATAATATAATAATGTTGTTGAGATTAATCGACTTCTTATAAGAGAAATTATTTTTAAAGAAGAAAATAATATATAGTCGACTCGTGTATGAAAACAATAATTATCAATAGGTAGTATATAATAAGTTGTATATAGGTACAACTATTACTATCATGCCTAATATTATGTACCTACTATGCTACTAGGCCTAACGTTCAATATTATGCGACCATAATAAATCATATCACGTACCTACATTTATGTCAGTATAATACACGTTTTTTTCAGAACGGTTTATAACTAATAATAATAATATATTGTACATGTGGTATAATATTATACTATATATATTATATAATACGAATTGCGTAAAAAACAAATTGTATGATTTCTTTTAGAAGGATACTATTATGGGTAGACTGATGTAGTACCTAAGTGTAGTCAAGTTAGTATACGTATATAGTAATTATGCATAAAATTCAAAAATTAATCACATCAAACATCTTTTTAAATAGATCATAACGGTATACCTATTTCCAGAAACAATCAACTATTTTTATACCAACACCAGAGATGTAGATTATGTATTATTATACATTTTTATTACCTATTGTAAATTAATACAAAAACGGAATAAAATTATTTTACTTAAATGTATTTACAATATTATGTTCTTTTGATGTTTATATCGTATATTACATAGTGTATTTACTATTTATATGCACAATATCACAGCTCGAAATTTTAATTTTTATATACTTATATACTTTTTATTATGATAAAAATAATGCTGAAAATTCATGAATTTTTATATTATAGATATTTGGTAAAATACGATTAAAATTAATTTGATGACGTGAGTTATATACTTGAAGAAAGTAGGCATCTATATTAATATTTTTATATTTTTATTTTATTTTTTTATCGCTAATTTCATTCAAAACTAATTTCCGTTTTAAAAATGTTTTTAACATTTGTTTCATTTTTAAAACAGTGCCGACTGACAGTAAGACTTTCTCAATGTTAGTATCCCCGGTGAGTAGTATGACACATTAGATTTATGAACATACATTATTACAGGTATACATTATTATTCTATTACATTCGTATCTAAATTAAGATAATAAATAAAAACTTTTTTTAGCTCATTTATACACACAGTGCACTATAAAATATTATCACGGCATTATAATAGTACGTATATTAATTAATAACAGAGTATAAAATAAAGATACTATTATTAATACAACTTTAGAGCTTCCTAGTTTTTATTTAGTATTAATATATTTGTATGTTGTTATTTTATTTTAAACAGTTATTTGATTGAACGCGTCTGTTTGTTTTAAATATACTTTGGTATTGTTTTGTTTTTATGGACCATCAATTTAAAATTTGTACAACGTATTAAGAAATGTTTTTCAACAGTGGATATATAATATTTACTATTAGTGCGAGTAGATATATTGTCTAATATGTATAAATATTTAAACATTGTCATTTGATTGTATATTTTTAAATAATAAGTTCATTTTTATAAAAAAATGATATTTTTTTTAATTAAACTTTATTTTTATTTATGAATGTCTTGCTGAATAAGGTACACTGAAACGTAGAATTAGCGATATATCAAGTAAATATACATGGTTCATATATATATATATATATATATATATATACTTCCGTAGTTATATTATATAAGATCTGAGCTGTTATATGGTTTTACCTATGCTACATATTATGTATAATATAGGTGTATATATACATATAACATATTTAATATTGTATACAAATATAGAAATTTAAACAGGTATGATTAATTGCAGAACAACGGTTAAAATTTAAACCACATATTTGAAAAACGTCATTTATATTGGCCAATTAATTTAATCAAAATTGTTTTCATATACATGTTGTTCAAATATCTATATAAATATAATGTGGTAATAGTTAATATATTTTTTCCATGGAGATTTTTACCTCGAGTCTATTATCAAAGGTAGGTATAATATACTATATTATATAATGCAGTAAGTACTATAATATTATTATATACATCCCCACGACGTGCATATACTGCAGGTATATTGCCGGGGAAAAGTACCTAATTTATCGCCGCAGTATATATGGAGAATATATATATATATATATATATATATATATATATATATATATATATATATATATATATATATATATATATATATATATATATATATAATATGCAATGTATTTATTATACACCCTGCACAATACTTAATATGGACAAACAATAGGTACTTACACTTTTATATAATATATAATATACATTTTTTTTTTTTATAATAAAACGCTTATCAGCACAACACGCACGCAATTAAATAGCAAAATAAAAATATTTTAACGCGTCTGGTATAAATGGTACCTATGTATGTACCTATATACAATTATAATAACGCGTTTCGTTTATGCATTATATATCATATAATATTCACTGCAGGCAGGCAACACACACATATATATATATATATATATATATATATATATATATATATATATATATATATATATATATATATATATATATACTATATTTATACGAAATTACAGATAAATTATATATTGCATAATAATATACATTGATTTATACACATTTACCTGTGCTTGTTGTATATATGTATAAATATGTATTATTATAATCTTATCATAATGGAAGTAATAAAGCAAGTGCTTACTGCTTGCTGGCGACAGTCCGTTTCGCAGTGTCGCTGCTACAGCTTCCTCACTGCAGTGTACTGCGTTTGTGCATGCGTGTGTATACAACGAAAATCATTTAAAACTGCTTCTGACTTTCATTTGCTACTATTGTGGCCGCGCAGCAATGCGCCGTTGCGGTAGGTAAGAGCGTGGTAAACAATACAATGGTATCTCGAAGCGAGCCCAATGCAGGGATTCGGGCACATAAGACACTATTTTTCTTTTAACAGAAAATATATAACATAATATAAAAAAGAAGATGTACAATGAGAAATAATAAATAAATTAATCGCAAAAAATTGCGCTGCACAACTCTAGTGTCACACTATATCGTAGGTCGTTAGATACCCATATATACATCAACGTCGTAAAATTGTATACATTATATATAATGATAATATTATGAACGCACTCATATTGTGTGGAAACTTTAACGCACGCTGCTGCTATTTGCTGCAGCTAGGTATTATATTGTCCATTTTAAATAAAACATTTTGAAAATATGCTACTGATATTTTATATTTAAGTAACGCAACTAAGTAATTTTAATAATTCATATTACAATTTTTAAATTCTGAGCGAAGCAATGAATATAATGATTTTACAATGATGTGTTTTTTTTTTGTGTTTATTCACGTTTTAGGTCAGTATAAGTCAGGAAAAATAACAAAAATTAAGGGAAAAATGGGAATTCTTACGTGAAGCCAATTTTTGACAAAATAGTTAACGGTGTAACCAATAAACTAAAAAAATTTATTTACAAGGTTGATTTTTATAGACATTTTAAGTTAAAATTTGAACAAAATTAGATATTTAAATGAAGAATAATAACAATGTTTGTTATTTCGTCGTAATTTAAAAATATTTTTCGTAGGCGCTTGAAACATTTAACGTATATTATTATATTTTATGCACTCAATGAAATTTTTAAATGCTTAAAGCTAATTAATTCAAACTACTGTATTATTTTAATAGTATAAAATGAATTATTTTAATAGCAATAATATCAAAATATAGCAATAATAATGTCATGTAGGCTAACAGACCGTCTGTTTCGCTCAGAATCGTTTTTCGTATAGAATAATTTTTAATAATTGAATTAAAATTTAACACATCCATTACAGTGACTCCACTCGACACCCACTGTACAGCAGAGCAGTATCCACTTGTCGACTTTTTTTTATTATTATTTTATTATAGGTATATGTATATATTATATTACCTATTTATGTATAATGTAATTTGATTCTCTTCCATCGTCAAACATAGTTGACGGTATACTTATAATATTATAATTGGCACGAAATATAATATACGGATGTATTGGCACCTTATTCATACAAGTCTTGAAATGTGTATACAGGGTGCAATGGTGCATATTATGCGACGAATCGTTAAGAATTAAACCATTCAATTTAAATATATGTAATAGTATAATATATCAAATCTACGTTATATATTATAATATTGTATTATGAATATGGGTAAATATAGGTGTATAATATGTATGAATGTTCGTAAAGTGGAAATAGCACGACGATCGTTTGGATTTGCACGACTGTGTCCGATTCAAGTCCAGCAAATGCGATTCTCCACGCGTGGTTGCATTTATCATTTCACACACTCATATATATATATTATAAATTATAATACTATATGATAATATTAGTTTTTTCTTTGGCTGTTGTCAACCACCGTCTATGTGAACCTA
Source organism: Pentalonia nigronervosa (assembly GCA_014851325.1). Taxonomy (NCBI): domain Eukaryota; kingdom Metazoa; phylum Arthropoda; class Insecta; order Hemiptera; family Aphididae; genus Pentalonia; species Pentalonia nigronervosa. The sequence continues at coordinate 21,607 of JACXSJ010001427.1, forward strand.
TATATATATCTGTATATTGTAGGTACCTATACAATAAGGGAGTGCGCGTCCATTAACATTCCTCCGGTTTCGCGAGGCCCGATAAGAGAGATACGAATATAAAATATAAAAAACCTTTTTTATTTTACTAATCCTATGCTAAATAGATTGACCTATTTTATTTTCACAATCTCGTGCGAATCAGTTTTTAATAGGTATACCTATATATATATATATATGTTATGCACGTAAATGTATACAAAGGGTATACATTCATATTATGTACCTATATATATATATATATATATATAAACTCACAATTTGTTTTAAACGTGCGATTTTATATATACATATACGATATACATATATTATTCATTATTTAATTCGTAATAATATATGGGCACAAATAAAATTCGTGAATACTTGTACCACACTGCAATTAGAATATACGTGCATATAATATAAATTGTGATCCGTATGCATAGTTTGACCTCTTTCTGGTTATAGGTATTAATTTAATATATTATTGCATCAACGATTCGTTATATTTTCAATATATATATATATTACATTCGTCGTGTACGAAATGTCGAAGTGTCGAAGTGGGTCTGTGCGTCAAAAATATTTTTATATTTCAATCATAATAAATTCTCGGTTCAAGGATTTCATGGTTTCATCGGTGCACCGTTTATAAATCTCAAACTAATTTCGTGTATGAGAAGGGTAGGTATATATATAGGTATTCCATTACCCAGTAGTTGAATTGAACTTTTTTTTCCTTGACTTACATTTAATATTTTTACATCACCCACCCTAATTATTTTTTCACATGCTCTACAAATAGTGAATTCATAAGTTGTTAGTGGTTAAATAATGGTAATTTAATTTGTATATACCTACAGTATAAACTATAGATCATGGAAGCTGTAGCTGTATCTTCTCTATACCAATTATACCTATAGATATCCAATATACTCGTGGCAAATCGATACATTATTACCTACCCATTAATATTTTTGTTATTCACGTGATTCAAAAATACCTCCTTCGCGAGCCTCCACCGACGTTACTAGCTATATGGCTACATGCATATTTTAAGTACAAAATATTATACGATTGTATATTTAAACGTGCAACAGATGCGTTTCTACAATACATTACTATTTTTTATTATTATTATAATATGAACTTGTATGCTTATAGACACGATATACAGGCATGAAGTATATTTATTCAAAATGTAATACTTTAATACTTGTATATGGTTGTTTCGAACAGTCTATTTGTATGAATATAATATATATTATCTAATGCGTGAAAGCAACAACGAAAAGCGTATTATTATAATTACATTACAAATTATTTACAATACCGTATGTTGTGCATATATACACATGTATACTCGTATACGGAAAAATAAAATACTATTACAGTTTTAATGTTAATAACCCGGTGAACACATGTCAGCATCTTTTAATTAATTATCCAGCTGTGCGTCGTCGTCATCGCACGCGTCCATGTTGTGTACAGCATCGCATATTATTCTTATACGCACTACTATTATAATATTTATGTATATACGTGAGCATGTATACATCCGATAATAATGATAGAATACTTGTTTGTCATTGTGCATTTCCGAGTGTTAAATCACGCGGTGATAATACTATAATAGTATGCGAATCTAAAAAAAAAAATAAACGTGCCAACGGTATAAGACACATATAAAATATATGTAAAGGTACATAATATAATATTATGATGTATAATATATATTATATATGCCGCACTGTTAGGACATATATATAAGACGATACTATAACAACGATCGTGGTGTATACATAATATATCATATTGTTTTTAAATTACGTACACCACGCATATAATATAATATCAGAATTATATTAAATTATTCCATTGTACCTATATGTACCTATATACGTATTACGAGCAGACTAGGAAATCGGGCGTTGTATACACAATGCCCGATTCTGATGGTTGAGGTTGAGAAAAGTCTACATTGTGCACATTATAACCCAAAAAGGTGGGCAAAATAGATAAAATGTTATAATTAAAATTATAGTTAAACAAAAATTGGTTAAACAGAGTACATAGTACATATAATTTCAGTAAACAAATCAAATTAAAAATATTATTTTAAGCATATTTAATATTATTAGACATGCTTATTATTTATTATTATAAATATATTATCATACTACATATATACAAAATAACTTATGTTTATTATTTTAGATTCTGAGCAGAGAGATGAATGTATTGATTTAAACAATGATGTGTGTTTTTTGTTGTTATGTAGGTTTATGTATACATGACTATGAAAAATGATTCGATTTATCTGTCAAAGTGATTTTAGATAGCAAATTGCATCTAGTAGGTACTTTTGAGTGGTTAAAATTGAAAATGTTCAGTATTTTTTAAAATAATCGGGAGAAAAAAAGCTGGATAAGTAGGTACCGCTCTGCTATAATGTATGTGTTAAATTTGAGTTCAATAATATATCATTGTATACGAATAACAATCTTAACCAGAAATGGTGTCAGTCTAGAATATTTTATGATATATTAATATTGCTATTGGTAGATTGAATTTATTATTGCAAAAGATATTTCATTTACATACTTATTATCGTAAAACTATTAGTGATTTTTTAGTTACAGTATAAAATTCTTGTGAGGAACCAAATAAGCTTTTGACTGAACGAATAATTTTTTATTGACTTATTTAGTTACCTTTTTTTGGTATCTATAAAAAAACAAAAAATTGAAAATAAAAAGCTAAAAATACAATTTTAAATATCATGAAAATAATAATATATTTTTCGAAACCAATTTTTGTATTTTTTTTTCCAAACGCAAAGGCTCTGCAAGGTCTAGGCCATGCCCACTTCTCCCCTAAAGACGGCCCTGCAGGTTAGGTTAAGTTTCATATGTGCTATTATTATTAGGTTATCTAATTAACAGTTGTACCTATGTATTGATGTGTGCGTGCATAATGTTGGTATTATATTGATAATATTATTTATGAAGTACTCCTCCAAAACCATTGAACGATACAAGTGTATTTTAAGTATACACTTGAACTTGTAGTCTAAGAGTATAATAAAGGTACCTAGTATATTATTTGCACTTACTTATATGATCGATTGATTCGACATCAGCTAAATACGACTTAGAAGCCGCGTGACGATGGTTTTTCATGTTATAAGTTAAACTTTATCCGACGTGGCTCAACAACAAAACGGATGATAATAAACTACTAAGATCACGTCGTTAATACTCAATTCATTTTACAGCCGTTATTTCATAATCTCACGAGTCTATATTTATAACACCGCAGTATAAATAATGATATTATGCGCGCGCACATGGTGCCACACACACACACACACACACACACGCGCGCGCGCGCGCCTATATGATATATTTAATAAATAGTGTATACACATATACAATAATATCTGCGGACGCTATGGAACTATACTCAATATAATATACGGATGGCGTACATAGGTCGCGGGTCGGCTGCAATTAAAACAACTTGAGCGATTGTCGTTGAAGAAACCGCCGTGCAGTATAGGAAAATAACGACGTTTTTTCTTATCTTTTAGCAAAAAAAATAACACATATAATTTACGGCCGGCTCGCGGTCACAAGAAGACGTATCCCACACGCGCTTGCATATTATAATATATACCTACTGCAATAATATTATTACAATATGAGTAGGTATATTATAGGCGTATTATAGCTAGTACTGTATGCAGATATATATATATATATATGTATATATATTGTATATAAATACATATGAACGCGAACCGTCGTCGCCCGAAGCGCATTTGACGATCGTGTGGTACCACACCGCTGTTTTAATATTATTTTAATAGAATATACTATACTTGTGTATATATAATACCTATATATAAATATATTAGGTTTGTGTTGTATGATACGGCTTTTATTTTCAATTAAATATGTCCACGCACGGAAATAATGGACCGAGGGAATTTTTATTATCTCTACGAAATCATCGATGCGCCGCCTGTGCTGCCGTATTAGTTGAAATGTGCATTGGTACTTTATATATAGTAAGCACAATTTATGCCCACACCGCACGACGACGACGACCAGTGGCGACGATCACGGGCGCAAATATATAAAATAATATACCATATACACGGAATGGCGAGGAATGGAGGTGATATATATATATATAATGTATAATATGATAATAGTTTATATTACCTATATAGTATGTGTATAATGTATATATGCTTACAACACGCGTACGGTATTGTTATGAATGAACGGGGGTAAAAAAAAAAAAGAATGAAAAAAAGGAAAGAAAATTCCTTTCGCTGCCGCCACCGTCGCCAGCCAATATATATATATATACTATACGTGCATGTTATATTCTCACACTCGTGGACAGAAATAAATTCCTACTACTACTACTACTACTACTACTATTACGACTAATAGTAATAATATAATATAGGTAATATATTATTATCACTGTGCACGTCGCATTGCATTTTTCTTAGCGCCGCCACCGATGGCCGTCGCGTCGTATAACCTACGGGTCCTTTCTCCCGAAGCGCTGCTATTATTATTGTCAACGGTCGTCGTTTTTAAAACGTAAATCGTGTTTCGGGTGAAAACGGATTTGGTAAGGCGCCTGATGCCACACACGTATGTTGTATTGTTGCACACCGCACTCACACGAAATAATATAATATAAAATACACCGTGGCCGTGGGAACCGTGCGCGACTTACGGGCGGCATTTGACACCAGAGTCGTATTATGCGTATAGAGAAACAAATACGCGCAGTGGTCGATATAGAGGTTTCGCGGGCGCGCACCGAATATCGGAATATATTAATTGTTTCGTTTAATAGTTATTGTAGCCAATGCAATTGTGTCTTTTTACATACTATCTTTTTGATATTGCACTAGTGAAACACTTAAACACCGCGCACACAAAAATAAACGACAATCATCGTATATAATATTATAGGTACTCCTTTTTCTAATCTTTTGCCACGAAAAAGTCATTTTCTAAAAGGCTTTCTAAACTATAGTAATTTGTGCGTTACTCTTTTTCACCGAAAACGAGCGTATCTCTCTTTTATCTACAAATTATTTATAAGTTGTTATTGTTAAATTCTATGGCAATATTATTCTATCATTGTTTTTGGTTATTAGCTATTTAAGTGATATTATTATTTTACTTTATATTAGTTGTAGTGTAATTTTAACCACTATGTACCACTGAATCTAGGCCTATTTTATTCAATTATTATTTAATTATTTGAATAAACATTATTATTATTATTATTATTAAATACACAATTTTTCACCAAACAATAGATATCATCCGATGACCTTTTTAGTAAAATCAAAAAGAAATAGATAGGTTTTTAAAGACCCGTTTAACTTTTTAAAATTTAATTTTCTTATTATTTGTGGCTTATTTTAATTACAGACATAACTTTTTGTAAAAATATGTGATTTCATTTTTTAAATCAAAATCGATATCGTGCACTTAAGTTATATTATAATAAAATAATATTGACTATAAAGTGGATTTATAAGATATAGAAAACATTTTAATGTATGTTTTAATATTTAATTTTTTTATTATTATTATTTTTTTTTTTTTAATACTATTTAAGTAATATTTATAATATCACATTATGAATGTATGGCATATTTGTTGTATTCAGTTAATATGTTTAACGTTTCGACTTTACGTTGACACTATATACAAATTGATATGTGAAAACCCTTATTTGTGTTCGCTTCGAAATATTATTATGTTGTTTGTGAAACACTATTATTTATGACAATTTTTTTTTGAATTTTATTATTCTTGTTGCTCATTTCATGGAAAACTTATTTATTACTTGCAGTATATATACTTATTAAAATGTTTGCTTAAATACAAAATATGCATAAAGAACGGAAATTTAAGAGTAAACATTAACCATAGAATATAGATAAAGTATATAACACTCGCACTTATCGGAGAATCATCAATATGGTAGGTTTTGCAACTTGCACGTTTTGAAATATTTTAAAAAAAATTCTTTTATAGCAAATAAGTGGGTACATAAAACAAACTTAAAATTGTACCTTTCTATAATATAATAAGTATTTTTCAGAAATATTTTAGTTTCAAGTATTGTTAACACGATAGGATCTGTATTATTTATAAATGTATATAATATTATGATAATTTCTTATATTTGATGCATTTTAAAACTTTACATAGAGTCAAATTTTTTTATTTTCATTGTGGCGTTGCATCACATTTAAGATTATTGTCCAAAACTGGTACTTACACATAGGTAAAACTAATATATATATATATATAGTAGTTATGTTGGTATATTAAAAATATAAAAATAAATAATTACACTCATAAAAGTGGAACCATTTATATTCCATGATGTATTGGTTGTGATATAAAATGAACTGTCAATATAATAAATGCATAATAAATATTCGATTAAGTGAATGTGTTTTATGGCGAAAACATTTTTTATTGTTCTATTAAATTCTTATATTTGAGTATAGGTACATTCATGTTGGTATATTTTATAGTTTTTTAAATCTAAGATACATTTTATTGAGCTTTATAAATTATATTAAAAAATATAAAAGAGATTCACAATAAAATTATGTTGTATAAATCGTAAGATATGTTAAAACTACAATAAGTAATAACTATACGTAAATCTATAGTCATGTAGGTACCTACTTCAGCAGTCAGACATATTACACCTATAATAATTTAATAATATTGTTTTAATAACTATTACTTGTTTATACCTATACAAGAACAGCATAATATGGATTTTAATTCTGAAATATTTATTTATTTTATTGGGGATATTCATAAAAATTTTAATTTACTGTCGTGGTTACTTGGTTATTTATTTTCAGTAGTTTTTCAGGTCTAATAACACTTATGTAATGGCTGTATTTAATTTATATATGTTATATAATTTTATATTGTAAGTTTAAGGGACTTGTCTTAATGTGACAAGTATATATATATATTATCGCCGCTATTGGTATTTATTATATATATATATATATATATAGGATATCAGTATATATATATTGTATACAATCGTGCGAAAAAATGTGTTTGAACAAAAAATAAATATACACGAAACAGCGATATGAATATAATATGTGATATTTATATTATGTCTCTATACCATAAACTATGACTCTGGAATAATGAATCAAGAAATATACAAAGAGTAAATAAATCCAAAATAGTATCTATCTATTCTATAATAATATATTTAAAATTCTATTTGAGCACAGTGTTTTCAAAGTATTGTATAATATACAACATTGATTGTAATAATATTATAATCTTAGTAAAAATTCTAATTATATTGTGTACATTCACGAACGTTAATACATTATTCTTGTACGTTTATACAAACAGAATAATATTTTAGTATTTATATTAAGTTGTGTATAGGTACTGCAGGTTAGAAGGTACACATATGTGTGCCGGAGTTGAGCCAGCAAGTACAAAACCGGAGAAAACGTAACGACATTATTGCCATGCGAGGACGACGATAATTTAATAACGCAGTAACGTATAATGGCGTGGGTGGCGTTATTAAATAATGGGTTTTTAAAATGTAACTTTTACAATTTTATTGACACGCGACACACGTGCGTTAATAATAACATATTATAAAACGATTACGATACGAAGGTCTCTATCTGTGTATAAATTGCATGAGTGTATGTGTACGACCAATTGGGATCAATTAGACCGCCCACAAAAAAAAAATTGAAAGGTAATAACAACAGTATAAATAGTACATTAATGTAATAATATCTATCGTATATCCTGATATTAATATATTATTATAAACGCGAAAGCTGATGTGCACATTCCTAAATGCACCGACGACACATTCAATACGATTTCGGATATCATAACAATACGCCATAGATTGGTATGTGGGATGTAGGTGCATAGTTATAATGCCCATTTATAGGTGTATCGTGCATTGAATATTTGCCATTATAGTATCTACTTATTATTATTATTATGTACAGGGTTATTATTTTATAATGAACCACGCAATATCAGTTAAACAATGAAAAGCATTTACAATTAGATTTTTCTGTAATTTTCTATAATATTATTTGTTTTTAAAATTGAGTTAAAAAAAAATAATTAAAAAGTTTTCTATTTTGTTAGACATTCCCTAATTTACCAAACATGTGCCCACCACCCTCTTTTTTTTTATGATGAAGTTAATCTTCAAAATCAGAGATTGCAGGGAATTTTTATATAATATATACCTATGGCCTACCTAAATATCATATTTCTGAATTCTAAAAAATGCTTGTACCATTTAATGAGTGTCCTATAGTGTATCCAAACTTTTATTGTACAAATAAGAACCACCCTTTTTATTCTATTTTTTTGTTTGTACTTATGAAAAAATAGTTAAACAAGAGATTTGATAAGACAGCAAGTATTGTCTTGTTTTCTCTTTAATTAATTTAAAAACTATGATAGATGATAACATTATTAATCTATTAGTATTTTACAGTTTGTAATATGTGTCTGTCAAAAAAATAAATAATATGAACACGACTATTAAATGTACATATCTTTTAATTTGTTGTACAGCCATAGCCATATGCTTGGACTAGTATCATAGACTATAATTATCCTCAATATAATATACATTTTAATACGTTGGAAACTACTCGTTCAAATTTTGATTAAGATATTAGGTAAGTACATAAAAAACTTAAAAAAAATATAATCTGCTGAATAATTCAAAAAAAAAAAAGGTGTGCGGGTTCTCATAATTTGAAAAACAGAAGTTTGTATCGTCACAGGACACTCCTATTAAACGGTACAAAAATCTGAAGTATTTGAAAATATAATGTTTAAGCTTAACTACTAAAAAATTTAAAAAATCAGATTTCGAATAACTGCATCATAAGATCATGCTTGGTTATCACTCTGCATATAATATTATTGTCGCTTATCTGTATATTTTTTTAACGATGGCTCATCGGCCGGTTGCAGCGTCGACCGATCGATGCAGCTTATACTCGCCGTGTAGATACGCACAACACCCTACAGTGCTCCACTACACTCGTAAATTTCGACAATATTAGATACAGCTGGTGTAGATAATCCGTATATCCGCAGTCGTAGCACATACCATATCTAAACAGTGTACACATATATAATATATGTAATGCGTGCGTATGCGTACTGTGGATATACGCTAATTGGCTGAGAGAGCTCCGGGGTAGTATACTTGTATATTTGTATGTAAAACTTGAAAGTCGTAGGGCACACGTTGCTGTACAGACGTATGTATTTATTATGCTATGCCGGTGTCGTGACGATCGCGTCGCGCCCAGCTGTAAGTCTCTGGTCGCGTTTAAGCACCGCGAAAGTGTGACGTCCGCGGTGTACCTAACACATATTGTATGGAGGCCAGACATATAATGCCAAGTAGCCTTTTAGGTGCTTGCTATATTATTATTATAACACCGTGTACCCCACGATGCTATCATCGTTTTGTGGTATCACGCATGCAACCGTAGGCATAATATTATATATTATGTATACCGCGGTCCACGACCGATATAATATAGCCTATATATTGACTGCAATTTATTTTATACAGTTGTACATACCGTATAGTAATGCAATCACAATATTAAACGTGACTCAGTGTTGTAATAGGTACTTGTAATTTAAACCGATATTCCTCTTGTATCTACTTCGGCCCTTGTTTTTTTAATATCATAAGAAAGAAGAATACTCGTTTCAAACGTTGGTTTTTGATACAGAACTGACTACATTTTATAAACAACGAAATTTATAATATTATTTGGCATGCATTTCTCAACCATGTATATACAATTGGTTATAATCTATCACAGTTAAGTAACAAAGCTCGTAATGACATAATTTTAGGTTAAGTTAAATAAAAAAATACGCGTTATGAACATTTGAAATTAGATATTGGATATTAACCCATAAACTACAGATTTCTCAATGAACGATTTTCTTATTTTGTTGTAATTCAAAAAGGAATAATATACATGATTTAGAACTAGATTCATAAATCAGGTTTTGCTTATTTCTTTGGCTTGATTTTTGCTTAATCTAGCAGAGAGTGCAATGGAAATTTATATTATTTTATTACAATTTCTAATATGGAATTTATAAATATCAATTTTTGACATTTTGATTGTTTTTTTTAATGCTTTTTAATTTTTTTTAGTTTTCTTCGGAGGAAGGAAATTTTTGAAATTGTTTCTTTTGCTTTATTTTTAAATGATTATTTTAGTGCTTATAATGAAGTTTTAAAACACTGTGTACACGTTTTACGGGCATGACTAGATTGATCTGCGAACTCCATGAGCAAAAGATAATTTAGTCTCAAAACAAATGTATTGTAATAATGTAATATATTATAATTTTCTAAAAAAATGAACCTATTCCAGGCTATATACCTACTAATATACTCCACGTGGCTGTACATATTCAATGAAACCAACTAAAATAAACAATGCTATATCTACTTATGTGTCGTTTCGTCAGAATAAATTACGTATATAGTTTAACGTCATCTTAGTATAATAAGTATACATATAAACTATTTACAAACATACAATCGTTGAATGTGTCATGCATATCCAGTTTGAGTGTTTGACGGTAATCGAATGGTTTGTAATGATAATATAATAACGTACCTATTAATACACTTGCCCTTGCCAACTATAGAGTCTATAACTTAACCAATTTCCGTTAAATTACATTATGTTTTAATAATTGACGTTCACAAGAGGTTTTCACAATATCGTTAGTTTGATTATGCGAAATTGCGAATTATAAGATAACAATATATAAACTATATTATAGAGCCATAAAGGTACCTAGATACCTATAGTACTTATAAAGTTTCCCAGCAGTAATAGCGAGTTGTTGTATACTTATACTTACAGACGCATAGTTATCGTTACATTTTCACATTGACAATTGAATAATTAAAAAGATTCAAAATATACATACTTATTATCAATAAGTTTTTATTGTGACATAGTAACATCATTCGTTATTATGATGATCTCTTGAATTCTATAAAGTGCTAAACAAAATTATTTTTTTAATTCCTTGCAATTCAATTCATATCTTTCCACAGTTTTTCAATTATAACTATAATAAAATCTATAATATAATTTAGTTAATCAAATAAAAGTGTTGAAAGGTTATAACTTTTAACAATTATTTACATTTCTACGTATAAAGTTTTTTTTTTTTCAGAAAATGTATTATTTTATTGTATGATACGATCGATGTCTAAGGATTTCTATTTCCGTTGCTTGATCTGATTATTTAACATTATAAATGTTCAAAAAATTTACCATTATTATTTACTCGAAAAGTCAATTTATTCAAAGCACAATTGAATACAACAACGTAATACATATTATATTATTGATTAGAATGATTAATCTGTTTCGTTTTGAAAAAACTACAAAAGTTACGAGATTCTTCGAATTTTATTATAAAATCAATTACTTTTCTATTTGTATTATAGATAGATCTTGATAGTACTGAGATCGTGTAAATTGATAGAAGCTGGAAAACAGGAGATTATTAATCAAATAAAATAAAAATATTGTCAGCCGTTAATATAGATACAGGAACAAATACACCCACACTTTCTTATTTATTTTTTAGGAACATTGGTAACGTAATTACGACCACTCCTTTTAATTTACTAGTTGTTGTAACTCTAAAATAACGCAGTAGATCATACTAAATATTTTTAAACTAGTGTATAACAATTATGTAGTTAACTAATTTTGTATAATTTGGTACGTTTATAGTATGCAATTATACATAACTATTATTTAAGTTTTAAAAGTTCAATCTTTTTCACTTAGTTACTCAAAGTAAGATTTGAAGTATAATTTGTAACACGTTTAGTAGAAAATATAGGGACTTCGTAAAAAATAACGATGTTTGGTACAACAAAACTGTGTCGGTAATAATATACAATAATAATATTATACTACACTACAGTATGATTTTTTTAACAGTTAACAATCATTATTTCGAAAAGTATTGTTTTGGTAATATTGATTTTGCTTTTGGAGGATTTAAAATATATATTTTATACTATAATTACTATTTTATTTTTCTAAATTATTAACTTTAACGTTTATTGGTGAAATCAACTATTAATTTTTAAATGATAACCTTTATTTTTAATTTGATTATCTGAATCAGAATACTTTTTTTAACTATTTATTTTATACTCATTCAACTAAACATGTTAAAGTATGAAATATATGAAATATCCAAATTTATTTTTACAGTTTATTAGATGAGCAAATTAGACGACCTCAAATTTTATAGTTATCTCATCACCTCTTATCTAAATTACTTAAAACCTTTATTTAAATCATAAAAAAATAAAAAATAAATATTTATTCAATGTTTTATACACCAACATTTTCAGCGAAGTATTCTAATTATTTCAAATCATGGAAATAATAACATGTCTACTGACTATTTAAAAATAAAAAAAAATAATAGTGGGTTTATTAACAAAATATATAAGGATCAACATCGATTTAAACTATTAAAAGAATCACAATTATAATATTTATGTATAGAAATATAGAATATAAATTTAAAAAAAATGAATACAGGTATTTTATAATTTATACCTAGTTATGATTTAATATTAGTACTGGGTACTTATACAGTTAGGTATATCTATATTATTGGTTATTACTTTGTACCTAAAAATGTAATGACTGGCGCAATAACCGAAAGCATTTTTTTTTTCTAATATTATACTTTAACTAACAATAAGCTCGCCTACGATTTACTTAAACACTATACTTACGATGTACTATACTGCGATATATATTCTTTCACAGCGTCATAAAATGTTACACGGTATACTGTATAATTATTATATTTATGCAGTGTAATATTTTTCACTCACGAGCATTATTTATAACTTTCCATTTAAGTCTTCTTTCTGTTGTGCACGTTATAATATGGGTATTATTACAAAATAATAATACACCTTAATCATTATCATTGATTCGCTTAATGTCTAACCTCACCTATGTATATTTATGTGACCAGATTTTCGGGTCTGAACTTTGCAGTTTATGGTCTGTAGTTTGTACCATTTGTAGATGACAAAATAGTATATTAAATATTTTTATATTGTTGATAATGAAAATTTACCAGTTCACTCGATTCAACATCACAGTCAAAGAATTTTTTCGTGCCAATCGTAATTAATAATTTCTCCATACTCATTATGTTGATCATCCATATGACGCAGTAAATCGTAATTTAATTTTTTTTTTTATCATATTTACTGCGCGCTAAATAATATACAAATTTATATATAGGATTACGTAGCATTCAAGGTTTGCAAACTTTAAAATAACATTGTGATTTTAACGTTATATATGACAAAAAAACGATTGAAATTTATAAACGTAATTAAAACGAAAACGGTTAATAAAAACAATTAAATATCACAAAACAAAACATAACAAGTAAAAAAATATATAATATATCATTAAACAAAGTATAACTCAAAACGAAATAATTTAAAATCTGTTTACTTAAAGTTATAACTTATAATATCGGTTTCGTAGAGATAAAATTTATTCCACACATTTATTTTTATCTTAGCAATAAATCCAAGAATCGGTTATAATATTCTGTATCCGATCCATTTCCTGTATTAGATATTATTTTTAACGATAAACCGATAAACGATGTATGCAAACATTGTATAACTTTAGATTGTAACGTAAAAAGAATTTTTTTCAAATCCAAGGCTTGGTATCAACTACACAAAAATCGTTAATGCTTATACTTAATTGTTTACACCATGCATATTAGGTACTCTTGAAATGCATCCGTTAACGTGAACTGTTCAAACGCGAAAGAAACATATTTTATAGCATATAGTATAATTATTGTATTGCTAAGCAGTGGCGTGTATAGAAATTACTTTTACTTTGGGTCAATTTACCAATTTATAGTCAAGCACTAATAAGATAGCCATAACTAGACATTTTGTAGGAATCCTGGTGGTTATTATTATGATTTACGACATAAACAATACAAATAGAGATTGCGTCATTTTATTTTATAAATATTTATTATTATTTTTTAAAATTAATTTTTATATAATATTAAAAAAAAAATATTCACAATATGTAATGTTATATTGTGATGGATCGATCAAAGCAAGTTTAGACTTAACATCAATCTAACATTTTCTTGTTGATTCCTCAAAACGTTTTTAATCAAACTATAGCGTTGAATAATTCCTATAAACAGTGTAAATAAAACAGTGAATAGAAATTGTAAATCCATTTCTAAAAAATGAAACGCACTATTGACGTATGTATACTAAATGTAAAAAAAAGCCACAAAAAATAACCAACTCTTTTATTTATAAAAATTAATCATATTAAGTATTAACAGTTATATTATTAATTCTACAGTATTTTATTTTTCAAACCCAAAAGAAAGGGTGTATAATATGAACAAACTACTAATGACAAATACTATTAGTAGTGAATGACTAAAAAAGTGTAAAAAAACTTTAAGTTTTTTACATTATTATTTTAATAAATGCTTACCTATAGTATTTTAAATAATGGGCAGGTATATCTATTAAACATATTTTAAAAAAATCATCCTGTATATGCATTATCTAAATGTTAAGAGATTTTAGTTTAGATATTAAGTAATAAAAGAAAATTACCCCATTGAAAAAATACAATTAAATACTAAAAAAAATCCCTGTTTGGAAATCAAAGGAGGAAATAAAAGTTTACCAGAATTTTAACTGTAGTAACACACACAACAAGAATTATTGATTTGTTTTTGATTGACTCATATATTCTGAATAACCTTATATAGTACCTTCTACCTATTATCATTATATTATTGTGTATTACCTACCAATTACTTTACACTTTAACTTAGTTAGGTAGTAAAATAATAGTTCAATAAACATAGAAAAGAGATACAATTCTAATTACTACACAATAATAAGTAAAAATGTTGTTTACTTATGTGATAAATTGTTTATACATTTTAATAATAATATGACCGCATCTATATTTAAAAATAAAACTAAAATTTACCGTGGCATTTTTGTCGTAGATTTTTTTTTTCGAATTCCATATACACTATAACTCTCAACCATTCATTGGTGGTTATCACTTATCAGCAAATACACAAATTTACAATTTAAATTCAAATTTTCAAAGATCATGTTATAAAGACTATCAAAACTTGAAAAATCTTAGGTATGGAATCAAAAGTATATACAAGCCACAGAGTATATGGTTATGTAATATAGTATATATACTTAAAGCAATATGCATGCAATGTTTTATTAAACCTGAAATTACATAATGAGCCCAGGCCTAAAGGGCCTTATCCCTACATTCGCCACTATTTTGTAGATATCGAGCATTGGTACCATAATATAAATGACAACGGAATCAGCACTCTGATAACTTGTAACAATAATTTTCGTTTGAAAACCGTAAATCTGGACGTTGTATGCATCTGAACATGGCGGCGACGCAATAACGATGACAAATGATCGAACGTCTTTGCCTGCAGAGGATCCACTGTATTATATTTATTATCGACCGTATAAATTTAATACAGACGGTAATATAATTTTTTATCCGCAAGGCCTTTGGGTAGACACTCGGCAGGACCAAACAATGCGAATACGATAAACTTAGATAGGTAGATAATATACTGCTGGAAATGTATATCTGTCCGCGGGATCGGCGTCAGTCGTCGGCGGTCCGCCGCGGTGACGTTGGTAAATCGGTGCAGACGAACGGACGGACGGTTTTATGATCGAAAACAAATGCGTGTGATACGATATATATGTATATATTTACAATATTAAATTACGGTGGACGACGGACAAACCGTTGACGGTTGATTGATATCGGGTTGTCGTCGTCGAATCCGACGTGAATCCTTCAAAAGAGCAAACGTCATCGATTAAAACGACGAGGGGACGCGTCCGGCACCGGTATCGATAAAAAAATAAACAACAACAATAATAATAATATCTGAGTGCTCTTTTATAGCTTTTTTATAATATTATTATACAGGGCGATTCACCAAGCAAGCTTATCCCCTTGTTTTCGTCAATAATACAGTTATTTGAAATCTGATTTTTTGAATTTTTAAATATACTTAAATACTATATTTTTAAATTCTTGAGATATTTTATAGGTACTACTTAAGCAGTGTCCTGTACAAATACAAACTTTTGTTTTCCAAATAACAACCTCACTTTTCTATTGTAAATTATTTAGCAGATCATTTTCCTAAACATTTTGACGTATTTGTATCGAAATTAAAACGAATAGTTTTTGAATTATTTAACATTGTGCACTAAGAATAATAGGTCCAACGGTTAACCACGAAATTTTATGTTGGTCATCGGTCATCCATTCATCCATCCATCTACCTATCCATCGACAACGGTGGTACTCATCAGTTTTTGTGCGATCGTTTCGCTGCAGTCTGATTCACGACAATTAATTTCCGATTGAACAGTTCTCACTGTATATAAGTAAATTAAGTGGTTGTGTTTCAAAATGAAATTTCACTCGTTGTAAATTTGTTATATCGGTATAATATTATAATGGGTTTCTCGTTCCTTATGATGTGATAGGCATACCTATCTTCTAATATTTATAATTTAATAGTGTGTACTATGTAGACTGTAGGTCAACTGTTCAGTGGATGAAAAAGTCAATACAACATATGCTACAATCATGAAGACCTTCAGCTGCAGATGCTATTATCATATATTTAATATATTCTGTGCTATTATGTCGTTAGAATATGGCGAATGGAATTAAATGGCGATGAAAAATGTCCAGCCCGAGACTAAAGCTCTAGGAAACAAAACTATGAAATAGATGAAAACGAACAAACCACACGTACGGTTGTCAGTCCGATTATCATATATAATATTATTGTTGTTTTGCCTTCAGTCTTCCGCCGCCGAGTCGCCCACGCCGCCGCGGTCGTCGTCGTCGTCGTCATCGAAGTCTTTTTTTTCGTTTCCGTTCATTAGTCAACCACCCGCGGCGGCGGCTGTTATATGTTTCGGAACACAATATCCTTTCCTCGACAATAGGGTCTCCTCTCCTCCTCTACACACCACCACCTCATCGCGATCCTCTAGAAACCCCATCGACGATGCTGCCGTTAGATTACGGTTTTTTTTTTTTTTTTTTGTTATTAATAATTATTATTATCGTTCGACGTCGTATACACGAGCAGTGCTGGTATGATATGATAATAGGTATATCACGTATATATAGTTATTATAACCGACGCATAATATTATTATGGTATATTGTGTATTATATATAGGTACGTTTAAAATGTATATACTTCATCAGCCGTCGCCCATAAGGTTGTTATTGTTTTATTTATTTTTAATTTACAATAAATGCGCGTTATTGTTATAACTACATTGTCGTCAACGACGATATTATTATATACGTCTTGGTGGCTATTGATATATTCCACGGGGCACAGATCGCCATAGATCGTCGTAGGGTCCGACAAAAGTAATATATAGGTATCTACTTATTATAATACACATCCATTTAATATCGTATTATATTGTATTATTATGAGTAGGTAAGGTAATAGATGAACTCGTCACCAAAGCTGGATTAACGTTTACATATATATATATATAAATGCGCGAGGTAGGCAAATGCCAAGGGCAATATTCTTTAGTCACTATAATGTGTAAGCATTATCGTAGAAAGAATATAAATAAATAAGAATAATATAATATAAGGAAGAATTTTTTTTTTTTTTTTTTTTATTGATCAAATAAACTCGGCAGCTATGGCCATTAGTTACAATTTAACTTAGGTTTAAGTATTTACAGTTTTTACAAGAATTTTTCTTTTTTGATACGAAATTATGAGGTAAGTATGGTTACATTGTATATCCTAGTGATTTACATATTATTATTAGATTAAATTGTAGAGACCTGTTGTTTTCAAAAAGAGTAACATCTTGGTGTTCTCTTCGGTTTCTGGTCCTAGTGCAACTTCAAGGTTCGTGTCTAGCCCAATGGTTTGTCGATCATGTTCATATTTGAGACATTCGGTTATGATATGTTTCACTGTTAATTGGACGCCACAGACTTCACATGCAGGGGTTCTTCCTTTGCCATTGAAGAATTTTTTTTGTCAACTGAAATTTGCACTACTACTTACTATTAAAACAACAATACCTTAAGGTTTTAGAAATTATTCTATGGATTTACCTACAGGTATAAGGTACCTACCTAAACGGATATCGGTTTAGTAAATTAAAATTGGAACAACAATTTACATAAGATATTTTTTTTAAATTCTTCAAATTATTATCATCATTATTCATAGTATGTACTTTTAAAAGTTTACTGTGAATTATTTTATTATTCCCTCTAAATAAGATGTTTTTGTATTTATTACCTATTTAATATTTGTACGTTTTTTTTAAAGGATTTATATTTATTAATTGTAACAAGCAAGTTACAAATATTGATACTTTATACAGTTGATTCATTTTTAGCTAAATGACAAGCTAATACAATATATTTACGTTTTATTATTTCATTCTGTGGGAAAATTTGTCACCCGGTCACCCTAGTGGTGTCGATGGTAGGTTTTAACGAATATAGGAAATATGTATAATACTTTTTTTTTGTTTTTGTCCGTGCCCGCCAGAGTGCACCTGTCAATAGGAAATTTGGATCAGAAATATGCGTCATAAAATGTGACGCGAAATAGGTACTCGTGAAATTTTATGACGCCACGGCGGCGATATTCAACGAGTGCACCGAAACGCGATGACATAAATCGGGTTGGGTTGAATCTGTATGCCAAATTCTGCGGAAAAAAAAAAACACGACGTGCCAGCGACGATGGACACGACGCGACAGAGACGGTTCACCCTCTCACAGTCTCGACGTCGGTGGCGGCGCGGCGGCCGAGTATGTGGCGCCCTTCTCCCGGCGTCGTCTTCGGTGCCGGCGACGGTGGTCGGTCGCCGGTCGGCCGCGGTACACACCGCCGAAGACCATTAATATAATATAATGCTCTGCGCGCGACAAAGGTCATTCGATACGGTACATTGCATTGTTGTTGTTGTTGTTGTTGTTGTTGTTGTTATTATTATTGTATATCGTTTGTTATATTATACACCTTTGGGTATTACATTGGCGTTATTATTTTTACACGGCGAAACCCTATTTCAAAATAATACGTCCAAAACTAATGGTTGTATTAGTTTTTTTTTTTTTTTTGTCTTACTGTACGAGTCGCGAGATATTTTTTTGTGCGGGCAGCTTAAGAGTTTTTATTAAACTTAGAAATAAAAACTAAAATTCGGTATATGGGATTATTTGTTTACCAAAAAATAAAAATAAATATGTATGCGATATATTGTGTTTATATATTTTTGCTGTTTCGTACGGTTTCGTCACGTTTTGGTGGATACGCCTTACGCTATTTTGTCTAGAATTTTATGAGACGACTGTTATTACAATATATCCAATAAATATTGTAAATGACTAGTTCTTATTCCATCTACTTATTTCATAATGATTACTCGGCATATTTTGTGCGTGGATTTATAAATTCCATATAGCGCATGTTTCTAATTTCTAGTCTATAACCCAAATAATATGTAAAATAATGTATTTTACTTTAATTAATAATTCATCAATATCATTATTGTGGATGATGAGATAAAATTAATGGCTTAGGATTTTAATGATTCAAAATGTATGGTTCAGTATTTTAGTGTTGTAAATGAAAAAGTACATCGGGTGAGCACGTCAACGTGATAATATGAAATTGAATTAATACATATCATGAGTATCAACAATATAAAAGATACGATTAAATTAAAAATAAAAGGATTTTTAACAAATAGTATTTTCAATTGCGATGAATAAAATACATAAGATAATAACGAAGGTTGTGTTTAGTATTGATGGTTGAATGTATGCTGGGTTTAGTGAACCTCAGTCTGATTGACCTCATATAAAAATAGGTATTTAAATCATAAAATGCTCATGTTATACATAGTAGCAATAATAATTTATAAGTACAGTGGTTGGTTAGTGTTTGACAATTTTTGACGTCAAAGTCATTGTTGAAGGCGGATGTGACAATGTATTCTTCAGTTTACACTAAATGAGTGAATATTATACATCTATTAAAACTTTAAAAACGTTAATATTTTACGAACCAGCAGCATGTGTTAACCTGTATACTGAATTAACCATACAACTACACGATATGATCAACTGATCTTATTAAAATAATTTAAAAAAATATTATATTTATTATGCAGTATGCGATCTTATTTCTAAAATTCAAAGTATTAGTTCTCTATTGGTACGTAATTATTTACATATTCATAAAATCATATTATATATTTTTACTTTTTCTTTGTATACTTGCTCATGAAAGATTATGTTGTTTTAGTTAATGGTTTTTTCCTTGCCATCCGTAATATTGGAAACATTCGATGCTAATAAGTTTGCCATATTATATTGTTATAATTATTTTTAACATTTCAAGTTTTCACTTTAAAAAAAAAAAAATATTTTCTCATTTATTTCTATATAGTATAAAATATGGAACAATAATCAATATCCAATACTACACTATAAATTAATATCATAAAAATAATATTGTAAACTCACACTGACTAAAAAATTGTATTCTGCTTGGACGGTTGGTCGGGTTACAGTAAGCACGAGATGGTATATTATATAATTGTATTGCAAGTGACCATCTTTGCATTTCCACCCTATTAACTCAATATAGTAATAATAAAGCTCCAGTGGAATATATTTTGAAGTTAAGTCATTTAATGAATAAAACAATATTGATTGAATAAAGATAAACATTAAACAGTAAATAATATACATACATATGATATTTCTTACAAAGGTTAATTTTTATGGTTGTTGAGTAGGTAGTTTCGTAACAAAGCATATACACCAGGTATGTTTTTTCCTTAAGCTCAACAGGTTTAACTCGTTATTTTCATCATGTAATCAACAAAAAATGAAATTATTGTTTTTTTATTATTATTTTCGAAAAATAAAAGTACGTGTATAAAATATAATATTAACATTGAAAAAGTCGTAAAAACGTTTGGCCAAACCAGAAAATTGGAATTTTTCTGTTATGAAATTGCAGTGAAGAGTGTATGTTTGTTTTTTAAAAATGTTATTCATACCGATTTGACGATTAAAACGTCATAATTGATGATATTAATATTTGCTATGTACATAGTTACTACGACTATCTATTATATATAATATAATAAATATTCAAATAGGTATGTAGAATGTCCCGAGTATAGATTTAGAGATATTTTAGTGATTCATTCGGCAAAGTCCGACGGGTATGTGCACACATTATAACACAGTTCAGCGGCGATAAGCGATCTCGAACTAGTAGTTTAGCGAAAAAAAAAATAAACCATATTTTACACATTTAATATATCTATATAATATCTATGTACATAATAATAATAATAATAATGTATACATTTTCATCGCGTATTATAGTCTGTGGGTATAGGAACGTACGCGGCATTATAGGTCGAGCACATAATATTTTGTACAACAATGTGGTTTGTATTTTTTTCGTCTTAGAGAGCTCTATCGTTTCTTTATCCGTTTCGTTTATGACGAGCGACGTAGTTGCATTGTAGGCAAGTAAGGTACACCTATATATTATAATATTATTATATTCCCCATTCGCAGACGAACGGCCGACGGGCATTAAGCATTTTAATACCGCCCGTGTACAATATAATAATAAAAATAACAATTATTATTATTATTATTATATATTATAATAATGTTGTGTATAACATTTTGCAATATAACAATGTATTATGTACACGGGTTTTGTGTGATGTGTACTATCGAAATGAGCTTAGTCCCGACAACGGTAAAACAGTTCACATAATCGACTCGTTAATGAACCAGTTTTGTCACCTAAAATGTTCTTTCCGTTCTTTCTAGTATCTTATATTATATAACATAAAATATTATTATACTAAAACAATAATATAGCGAACGAATTATCTTTTCGTCTATATCTCTCCTTTTCTAGCGCACTTTAGTAAATATGTAGACATGAAGTATAAAAATATTATATACTCATAATTCATCAACGCAATTTTAAAAATGGACTAGGGGAGATAAACCTTCTCCTTCAAAAGAAAAGACAATCACATAACAAGGCATATAACCAGCTCGTAATTATCTAAAATGTTGAGAGAGATCAATATTGTTGTTGACAATCCGGTTATTTTATATAAATCTACAAAATATGAAAGGTAAAGAAAATTATAAATATTGGTTTCTCCACAAATAATGTTTAGTACCTATCTAAACATGCAAAATATAATATAATAATAAATAAAATGTTGTTATTCAATTTTTAGGTTTTGAGAATATTTAGCTTTTCTAATCGTATTTCAAAATGTTTTATTTTTTTTAATACGAAAACAATAATTATTAGTATTAGACATTTACATACTTTACCATCAACTCAGTGGCATATTTGAGGGGAGGGGTGAAGGGGGACAAATGGTCCCCCCACGACTTGAATAATTATTTGCTATTATTTTTAAAATTTTTTTATTAAGGAAATTTCAATTTTTAGAACTCTAATTTTAATACATATTGTTCAATAATTCATTATATTAGGTACCTACTACCTATGCTATTATTTGAATCATTGAATGTATTATGTAGGCTAATTTGTGTAAGTTCATGTTAATGGTTTCCTTTATTAAGTTTTACGCTTCAAAAAGAATTTTTAAAATTTGAATTGCACGAATAGAGAGTTACCTACATCATAAAATTGTTATACATTATGAAAGGCTACACAGTTTTTGGTAAATAAATACATATTTTTAACAAGGGATATCGCCATCCTCGTCTCCTAAAACTGCTCTGTGTGTAGGCCATCATAATATAACTCACGCCCACATGTGTAGAACCGTAAAGCGTCACGCATAAAGATGCTCGTACAACATATGATGGTGATGTATACTTACACCTTACCCATGTCATTGATGTAGGTTTTGAACCTCAGTCTTCGATTTTTGCGGAGATCGACACGATTCTCCGACGGTCCATGTCACGTGAAAATGCAAATTACAACGTAGTTATTCAGATTGTGTATGAATTCTCTGATCGTGTCTCGTTAATGCGATTGCACGCGTGATTGCCCGGGAAACCGACATGATAAACTCGTCCTTATCAATTATTTCGTATTTTGGGCATCTATTGTCTACAATAGTATAACAATATAATATCCGATCTGCGTGACCTCCAAATGAAACACAATGCGTTTGACCCGCTGTCGCCGACGATTTGATAAAATGCAGTTAGAAGGTACCTATAATATTATGTTCTAGGTATTATTATTTTACACTGTCTACTATAGTACGTGTGGCGTTCAACATATGTATATATTGTGCAGTATTGATGGACTTATCCTCAACACACATTCATTACCGCCGCCCCGTGTTTTTTTTTTTAAACACGCTAATCATTCGCTTACGGTTCACCGCTGCATTATTATGTATACGTATATGTTTGTGTTTGTGTGTGTGTGTGTATACGCGATTATTTACGATTATGACCGTGTTTTTTTTTAACACATTCGATATAATAAAAAAAATATTATATTATTATGTGTATTTGGTATATGTATAGATTTATTTATACGCACTCTTAAACTCGTTATAAAAATTGATAATAATATTTTATCCACCCATGAGCGCTTATGCAAACCTTTACTATAAATAAAATATATAATATGCACATTATGTTATGTACACTGAGACGTTCATATTATTATTAAAGTTATAATATTATTATTAGGTATCGTTGTACCACACGCCGATTTCCATTTTTGCGCACCTTCCTTCTCGTCATATATCGCATACACGGTACACCGCATGCACAGCAGCAGCTGTAAATATATATATATATATATACGTATTACGATTTACGGATACTGGTTGTAGTCAATAGTACTTGGACTGTCAACGACACTAACTATTTAATTAATATAGTTGAACTGATTCTACTCGATGAACATGTGTACGCGTGTACCACTATGTATTGGAAGGTTGCTGCAGTATTATATTATAGCCTTCGTTCTGCAATTTTTCATATACTTTCAACTTCGTTACTCAGATATACCATATACATATTTCCTATAAAAATGTCTATAAAAAAATTAATAAATATTAATAATTTTTTGACGTTTTTAGTATATGCACTATGCTGTATGATATGAATATTTTAATATTACTATTACGTGTCTACCTGTATTATAAAACTTCGTCCTGTATTCATTTTATTATATTATAGTGATTCTTTTTTAATCATCAGAATACTTGACACATGATATATCTCAGTCTTTTTTTTTATTAGTCCTGGTCCAATAAAATTGTATCTAGGCCAATAGTATTATACCGACTTATATGAGAAGAAAATATCTTACGGCAGATATATAATAAATAATATTATAGTTTTAAAATTATTTTTGCAGCTTAATGTTATATCTTGCATGATGCAAGTGTACATTTAAACCTTAATACCTTTAATAAGTCTAGTTATCTAATAAATATATCCATAAATGTATACACACACACACCCCTAGGTCATATTTTAAGCTTAATAGAATATCTATTTGTTAATTTTAGATTAACGGATGAATCGATTTTACAGCGTAGCTAGGTATATGTGAATAATAAAATAATTATAATTTATTGTCTGATATATGACAAACCAGATGTATTAAATTCGTGAGTACACGAATATTCTTATTTTTAACGGCACGTACAAGTTTATCATGCACCCAATGTGTATAGCACACTATATAATAGAGCAGAAATAACGTTGAATAATAGTATATGCTCACAAAAAAATTGAATACACTTACACCAGAAAATGCACAAACGTCATAATAGTTGCACATTTAATTTATAATTTATTCTTTCTTGTTTCAAATATTTAGGCGTTTAGTGCTAATGTATTGTCATTAAAAATATACTCTACAGAAATAATGACGAGTATTTCGATCTATATCAATCAAATTGGACTAGTAGTTTATGAGTTATATAACTTTATGAGTATTTACAGTTTTAATGAGCGAAGTAAAGTGGATCAAAAATCTGCGAGGTACCCCTATACTTCTAATCCTGTTCGCTCATCTAATATTAAAATACATATAACTAATAAACTACTCGGTCAAAATTCGATTTTAGTTTACCGTGAAAAAGTGGAGTATTCTCATTTAAAAAACAGAAGTTTGTATCTTTACAAAACACTATATTCTATAATAGAGCAAAAAATCTTAAGAATTTGAAAATATATAAAAACTCCAAAAATTGGATTTTCAAAAATTATGAATTATTAAAGAAAAAAAGGGTTGAGTATATTCGTCGGTCAACGAATCACACTACTCTATATATAATATATACTATAGTATGTTATACAGTTATGTATGTGTTAGGAATATATTATTAACATATATACCCTATAGAGTGTTTCATTAAGAACGTCGGTTTTAATTTTGTTATTACTTTATCCCATGCTATATACTTACTCATGTGATCTAACTCCGTTGAATTTCTTTCTTCGGGGTTACGCCAAAGCTCATGACTAGGTAAACAAACCACAATCCATTCAAGAACTTAAAGAAGAAATTCGTCGCGTCACCGCTTCGGGCGAACTAGACACGGAGATGTGTCAGAGAGTGATCGGCAATTTTGTGACCAGAACTGAAACTTGCCAGATGCGAGGCAGACATAATATATTAGATTATGCTATATTCCATAGGTTCATAAATCGGAGAATGTGTACTAACTACACGCGTTCATATTATTTTTTTTTGTTTTAAACTATTTTTTTCAAATAAAGTAATGTCGAGATTAAATCCGGCGTTCTTAATATAAAACGCTATTTTTATTGTAGGTATACTATGCGATGATCGATTATGATCTAGCGGTATTCCTCCGTCAGATGCGTACCTGCATCATGTGTGAGTAGGTATAGGTATAGCCTAGCTATATAATCTTCAGACGGAGTCCATTCATATAATATTATAATGATAATACGTACGCCCGTGATGCTGAGCCGGTTGTAATAAAACCGATTGTTATTATACGTTGAATTCTGTTGGCTATAGCGCCACGGCAGTTGTCTCAAGTATTCAGCGGCACGGGGAGGGGGGAGCACGCGCGATATTCGAGTTGCTGCTGCTGCTGTTGCCTGCACGCGTGCGTCGTGTATTCGTGATCGACACCGCGGGTTTCTTAAATGCACGCCGCGACCACGCGTGGTTAATTTGAATATTTCAAAACGAAGAATTTATCGTTTCCGCAAAAATACTACAGCGGAGATTTATGCGTGGCAGGTTGTTAAAATAAAAATAAATAAAACATCCGTATATACATATACCTAATACCTCTATATACGTATATATATATATATATATATATATATATATATATATATATATATATTATACACAATTTATACGAATCATACGAACAAGCTATAATAATATTAATGAATAATATATAATAATAATAATAATAATAATATTGGCTCATGATCGTGTGCTGTAGGTCACATCGAATATATAAGAATATATAATGCCTAAAAAATGTATACATTATTTACATTTTTTCTAAAAATTGGCAATAATATCAATAATGAAAATATGTGTATTTGATATTCTCAAATTTTATTTTCGTGTCTTTATACTCGAGGTATGAGAAATATAAATGCATTGTAGCGCGGCGTCGTGTAACGATATGATGAATCGATTGAGCGTTGAAATCGTGCACGCACATTTGTATATAGATACACAGTACAATATATTATTATATAGGACACGGTTACACGACATTGCCACTGCCGCAACGAAGTGATGTAGACGATATTCGACAGAATGACATAACTAATTGTTTGGAATATTTTTCGAACATTTCTTCATATATAATATAAATGATTTAATAATCATAAGCGTTTACCATTTGTCATTATATACACCAGAGACGTATTTATAGAGAACTAGAATGGACAGAATGGAAGCAATCTCACTGAGTGCCATTATGGTGCGGGAGAAATTCATTGTTTTATACGAAAAACATTGTGTTTATAATATTGTTTGTAACACAAATTGTAATGTTGTGGGAAATCTTATTTTTATTAATCTCGTAAATTGAAAAGAATAAAAAAAATTATTTTTGTTAGGGTGGTGACAGATTTAATAATATTTCCTTACTAAATTTTGAGTAAGTATCCTCACCAGAGAATATTAATATAACATGATGGAGAGATAAATAAATAAACGAGTTTATTTTTTAAAAGCTCGTAAATGTTTTTTATATCTATTCATTTTGTATTTTAACTGAACCATTTCCATAAAATTATGTAATATTAATGTAGGTGTATTATAAATAATAAAGGTTAAAATTTAAATACATAAAGAATAATGTACTTATATGCTATTAACGTGTTTATTTTTCTTTGACGAATTTTTTTTCTATATAATTATATTACAGTATAGTAGAATATACAATAATATTTTGTATTGTCAAAAATTGGCATTTATAAGAAAGAGGTGGTATAAATAACAATTAGTACATGCATGCAAGATTTCTGAATACATCTCTGTACATTCATTTATTATAATTCTATACATACCTAAAACACACACACACACACACACACACACATAATATATTTACCTGTTCCTTAAAAATTATAGAATTATTATAGATTATTTTAGAATAAATGATTCAAATGTCAAATATTCATGAGTCTTTTTATTATTTGTTTAGTAATAAATAATAATATTTATAAGTTTTTTATGTACCTACCTTTACCTTATATTATAATATTTATTATTAGCATAGTGAACTTAAACTAATCCGTTTTAAATTCATACACATGTAATTATATTAATTATATTAAAATTGAATTACTCGATTGGTGTATTGATGTGCATATTTTTGGAAGGCCTATTATAATAACATAAGACATAAGTGTCATATTATCATATATCATCCAAATATATCGACATCGAAAATGACGGAATCGGTTTGGTTCCAAGATTGAGTACCGCTAACACGCTCCGGACTGTGACTATTTCGAGTGTTTCGTTGTACAATGAGTACATTTATTATTATTATCTATTATTTTAATAGCGTGCACATGAAACGCCGTCGGGAATGATTATTATAAATCCTAAAAATTCACCTGGCAGTACGTGAATTATTTATGTTGACGAAACTTTTCAGTCAAGTTCATCTGACGTCTCTGCGCTTATATAGTGCTTGTACACATATAATATTAATAATAATAATATGTGTATAATATCCCCAAAGATTATATATAAATATATATTAAGAGAACCTCGCTAGAATATAATATTATCATATTTCTTTATTATCATTATTATATAGTATCTAATTGTCCATACAGCGACTACGTATTATGGTAATATGAAATAATAATATGTACCTATATTATGTTGTGTTATTGATCGTTTTATTATTTTCGTATTATATATCTATCACTTATACAAAATCCATGCGATTGGCTTCTTTTCACCTAGCCAAAGGTCGCCACAACGCGTGTGTAAATAGTATAATAAATAGTATAAATAGTATATTTACGTAAGTATCTAATTTTTTGTTGCTCTACGTATGTATAATTATTGTGTATTATAGAGAACCAATGACGCTTAAAAGCTTTTATTATTATTTATTTTCTTCTCTCTAATAATATTAATGGTGATGATTTATGTATGGTCCCGAGGCCGAAAGCGCCTCATACATATTATATACTGTTCTACATCATCAGCGAGGAGAAGTGGAAGACAATATTTATTAATATATATATACACGATTTAGTATGTATTTCGGTGAAAGCTGCACACATTATACGTCGCGGTGTATTATATATTTTTATTTGCGAATATATACAGCGACAGGTGTTTAGCATACGTTAACAATATAATATTTAAAACTGCGTTTTCACGTCTAAGATTACTCTTGTGCTTACTTAGGACTATATAATGCATGTATATATGTGTACATATTATACCTGTGTATTATACACACGTATAATATATACATTACAGGTACATCCTATAATATTATAGGCTTTATGTAAACGTGGAACCGTATAAACGTGACATTATTTTATGCTTACACGTTATTCCAATTTATTATGGTAATATTATTTTAAAACGTAATAATGTGTAGTTTTTGTAGGTACTTAATGGCTAATATAATAACCACGTGAGGTTTCGCCGATGATATATTATACGCACTGTAATGCACCGTTGGGATTTATAGATGGCAGCAACAATGTAGGAGAATTAATGAAAAGCTGAATGATGGTGATATAGTGAATTCGGTGTATGATGTGTATGTGTATATTTATGCGTACGTTATAGAGTTCTATATACATATATATATATAGGGAGAGAGAGAGAGAGAGAGAGAGTAAGAGCTAGTGGTACTTGAAATATGAACTTGGAAAAAAATTATTCGCCATTATGTTTGCGGACTTGGAGGATCTCCAAATGAATTCGTGATGAGTGGCGAATGTGATCAGTCGCTGAAAGGTATACTTGCACAATTTCCGGTCTAATGAATTATCTGAAACCAGCACAGAACATAATTGTGAATAATAAAAAAACGGAAGGAATAAATTATATTATAATATATAGGTAATAAGTGTCCCTGTACGATTTTTTATTTACGTATTATATCAAAATATTTGTTAGTTTTTATTAAAATACTTGTATTCATGGCGATCAGGGTTCATGACATTTCGCGACTGCACCAAAATGCTTATTCCGTTTCTATATAGGTATTGTATACCACCTTGGAAATGTTACGGTTACAACTTTGAACAAATTATTAATTTAGAGGTAAAGAGATCTTATAACTGTTGTTCGTAATTGTATAACTATTATCTAAATTTTAAAGTATTATATACGACCGCGGTTCCCAAACTTTTATGACCACAGCACCCTTAGGAAATAATTTGTGTTTTGTGGAACTCAAATGTCTCTAACTTTAACTAAACATTTAGTACATTTTTTTTTCCAAGTTTAATTTAAAATACTTTTCTCAATATTCACATACATCTGCAGGAGGAACTCTTAAATTCCGCGGTACACACTTTGAGAATCTTTGATATACGATATACAATTTTGTTGTTTATTCACGAACAAATAAACAAAATAGGAATACAATTATGTCACGTCAAAACAATGAAATTGTAATGACTAATCACGACTTTATATTATTTAAGTAGGTGCCTAAAGATTATAATCTATAATTGCGTGTGATTAAATCGTATAGATATTTTATTTTATGAATCATATTTGTGTTTATTAATTATATATTATGCAAAAGAAATCTTCTCATTATAATATTATATACTATACCTGTCGCCTATAGGTATTGACAGTGAGACGAATAATAATTAAAACAAAAATAAAAAAACATCAAGTAGGCGGAAGTATCTAAACAATACATGTACCCGCAGAACCACTCATCGAACCATTGAGAAGTATTGATGAAAGTGTATTGCTTAGTACTCTAAAAGCTTTATATACAATATTTATAAGCCTTTTAAAGTTTATACGAATAATAAAATGGAGGCTGACAATATTATTATGATCACCCCGTAAAAGTGAAAATAGTTGTGGTACACAACTCTACTTTTCTAAATTTTAAACCTTTACCTATTTATACGTCGACATTTGACTAAATGAATTGGTTCAGCCAGTTAAATGAATCGAAGCGTACATATGATCACTATATTCATAATATAATCAAATATACGAAACAATAATCAAGACGAATTCCTTACGTTTTAATTATATAATATTGTTTTCAAAAATAAGTGCCCATATAATGGAGTACCTACTATTTTAACAATATAGTTTTTCATACACACGTGTGGTAGATAATATTATTATAGGTATAACTGCATTTTGTAGTAATATTATAATATTATAATATTAATATATTATGTATATAGACACATTACACGTTGAGTAGTGCCACATACGTATACTGACCATAAATGCCATGGTCTGCTACGTCACTTGATATAATTATGTATCTACGATAATTCCGTTTATAGATCCATTGAAATTTAACATGTTAATCATAATTTTGATTTAGTTATATCTTTCGTCCTACTGATTACCTTCATTCCAATCGATTAGTTTCACTATAACAATTATACAAAACGCATTATTCATCGAAAATTTATATTATATGTATTCTATATTAATTGAAAACAGTATTTTATGGATAGGATTAATGAAAAAATAATGATAATTTAATATATAGAAGAAAAAACATGGTACAATATAATTGTTACATTATGCGAAAACGATAAATAATAAAATCGTGCAACACTCAATAATTCGAGCTTTAGAAATTATTTATGTTTATTAAAATAAGTCGTAATACATTTTATTTTAAATTTAGTTTATGTGAAATACCGACTATACAGTTCATACGCACCTCTGCGTCAAGTTAAACAGATGATTTTATGAAACATTAGCGATGTAAACATTTATTTGTCATGAAATCATGAGCTTTATATATTTTTACATCCTAAATTACATTATTACCGCATAAACCCATCTGTTTGATTTACGTTTTATTATCAATATTTAGGTGTATGTATATATAAGTGCTTACGATCATTACGATACACTCCCGAAAAAATACCATCTGATATTGTGACGTATTGTGTATCAGTTCCAAAGTTTGCACGTAGAAAATAAATTAATATCCCACAATAAAACGAGTATTTTCAAAATTAGTTTTAAATGATAATTAAAATCAAACAGTTATTACAAATCCTATATAATCAAAAATGCAACTTTTATAAAATATACTTTTGAAACAAATTTAAATTAAAAAGTTATAGAATTATTGTACTTGTCAAAGTTGTTACAATTTTAAATTTAAATTATGTAAATTTAAGAATTGCGTTCGATTAAAAATAAATAGGTATTATACTATTTTTATTATGATAGTATTTTCAAATTTAACGTCGATCTGGGGATGTCCAAGGAAACATATCAAAATATGTTTTCAAGATAATTGAAAATTAAAATTATTAACCATACATTGTAATAAATAATGTAATAATATGTATCCATTATAATTAAAATCATTATTTACATTATTTATATCATTATTAATATTTTAATAATGTTTGATATTCTTGCAATAGGTAAGTACATTACTACATTACGTATATGATAATATTATAGCCTTGTAAGTTCCTTTCAGTTTGCCAAAATTCAAATAATTTCCAAAATAAAAATTAAGTAGGTAATAATAAATATTATTAAAAAAAAATATTTCGACCTATAAAATAAAACACCATACGTAATGAGTAATGTCAGTATTTTAAAGGTTAACAGTTTTATTTGAGAAATACTTAGAAAGTTAAATACATAACAGTTATATTTTAAAACAAAATAAATGTTTCCTATATGTATTATTGACATTCTTCCATAAAATGCTTGGAATAAATATTTTTATTAAAAAACGTATTGTTTATCAGGCATTACTGGCAACACAAATATTTGAGTTCTATGTCAAATGTATAATTTTCAAATTATATACATAAATAAACTGTTAATCTCGCATTCCGCAGTCACTACTCATTGTGATAAGGTTTTATGGAAAAACGTCCTCGATCTAGCCTAATAATATGCGTTTAGTAATATAATTGAAAATGAACGAAATTGTATACTATTTAACAACTTTTAAACACAGTGTTATTAGATATAATTATTAGAGTAATATTAAATCATATCATATACGCTGTATAAACGTTATGACGAAACAAAACGATTTTGTTCTATTACCTTATACCTACATAGTTTCGTAATTTAAGGAAAAAACCACGCAACTTTTCAAATAATTTATGGTTATTGTAAACTGTATAAACATAACTTTGCCACTTTGGATATTTTAGTACTATATAATTTTGTGCATTAAATACCGACAATGTCCTATATTATTACCTGTATATTATTATGGATTATACCGTATTATATATAGGTATATAAAAGGTGAGAATTGTAATGCAAAATAATTAATAATTTGGTTAGTGTTGGTGTTTTTCTTAATTTTAAGTAAGTTGTGTCAAGACTTTACCATTGCATTGACATTGTAATTTGGTGGTACTTATTATTTTTAAATTTAAATTTATATTTTAAGAATAAATATACGTATTGCGTGTTTTTGAAATGTTAAATACTAGAAAGGATTCGTTCAATACTGACAATACTGTAGTACGGTATTAGGTCAAAACTGCGAATCCAAAGAAACAAATGCCAAAATAGCCACGGCAAAATAGCTAAGCATAAAATAACTAAAAGATATAATAGCGAATGTTCAAAACAGCTAAATTATATTATTTTAAAACTATTATTATTATACGTGTTTAGTGATACATCAAATTAAATATAAAAATTAAGAGATAAAATATATTATATTATTTTAAACTACATAACTACTATACTATATAGATACTATATACTATGTAATATGCTATGACATTAAACGATCTATGGTTTAACATACACTGTCGCTGTCGAATATTGTGCTCATATCTAATCTACCTATTTTATTATCATATCTCATCCGTCCAGAATATTGAATAATCCAGCTATAAAATTGATTGTAATTATTTGTGTATTAATAACTTAATATTATTACTACAGATAAATAATAAGAATAATAATTTTAAAATAATATACTTTAGCTGTTATTTGCTATTATGTTTTTTAGCTATTTTATGCTTAGCTATTTTGTCGTCGCTATTTTGACATTCGTTTTTTTGGATTCGCGGTTATGACAGTGGCTCCTGTGGTGCACTACTTATCTCAACTTGAAATACTTAACTTATTAACTATAGGTTAAATAATATATAAATATTCATAAGTTAACCTTCTTGAAAAATATTTCACATAAATATGAATGGACATGTCAAACAATAAGTAAAAACAATCACTATAATTATCATATAATTTTGATACAAATTTTTCAAAAATAGTTTACTTCAAAATATATATATGTATAAATTTATTTTTAAAAGGACACAGATATTATCCGCAAGATAATGAGTAGGTATTTAAAGTTAAATAAAATAACCTATATCATAAAATTCTATATAAAAAAAAATTCTATATACTAAAACAATATATAAGTAGATGCGTCGTGCTGACAAATAAAATAATACATTTGAAGTGCTATATCGTAAACATACATATGCGTATATGTATTATACCATCGATTTTCGTGACTAGCATGCGAAGGGCGATAGAGTAATATTTTATTCGCAACAATATACTGTTGTGAATATATACGTTATAACTCATAACTAAATTAAAACTATAATATTATGTAAATGATTTTTATTATTTATAATAAAGTATAATATTACTAGCAGTGTTGTTGTTCACTATTCATATTATATATAGTAATGATAGGTGATTATATTTTAGATAAATAACCTCGTTACCCGTCATTTAAAAAAGATACTTAGTATTTTGAATATTTATTTTAAATAAAAATAATTCACTTATATTCGTTAATCATAAACAGGTGTAGTGATTATCTAAGTTTAAACAATCATTAAATAAATATACTAAATTAAATCATTAATCGTTAAATATATTTTTAGTGGAAAGTTGACAGTAGAAACACAATATCATCTTCTATAGATATTGAATGGAAATCTAAAAAAGGAAAAAAAAATTATAATGCTCTTATTTTCATTTATTAATATTCTTTTTCTGAATTAAATAGCATAAACATGATACATTAAATCATCTCTATTAATTAATACACGAAAAAGTTAAAACAGTGATAAACACTTGCTGCCACCACAGAATAAAAGTGTAGTCTTATATATTTATATAAAACAATACCCGATTTTGGAAAGGAAAATATCAGGATATTTACCCAAAATAAATTTCTTACTCGTTGGATATTAAGTATTTATCCACAGCACATCACTACTGCGTATATTACTGCCAAATTGGCTCAATTAATTTCGGCGAATGATCACACGGCTCCTACATCGATAAATATATGTATCAGTTGATATTCATATTTCAATATACGATGTTGAAATATACGCGCAATAATTTGAATAGCGCACAGCAAAATCCATTCAAATGTCTCTGGTCGAGCTGACGCCGCTGTGGAACAGACGGATGTGCGCGCCGACACCAATTAAATATTATATATATATATATATATATATCAATATAACGATAATAATATTATTTTAACACACCGTGAGTGATCGAAAAGTGTACGTGTGTAGTTATACCTATAACTTATATGATATTTATTAATTTTTTTATAGTTTAGTTGTGTAGTAATTAGTAATATTATATCGGTGGGGCTCTCGAGCGGCGATTACGATGACGATGACCAAAATAATAATATCATATAGGTAAGCACTAGTGGGTTTTATCTTTTATACTATTATTATATCGTTCGGTCTGCGGCTCCTTTTGATTTCGGACCCAGTTTCCGCGTGCGCGTGTGAATATTCTACATATTATTACGTGTGCGCGTGTGTAAGTATTTACAGTAACAGAAGTTAAGTCATTGTGATTAATAACAACAATGGTGTAAGCGATCATTACAATATGTATAGGGTAGGTATAGTGTATGTTCATTTACCGTTAACCAGTCAATATATCGAGAAATATTCATACATACCTATTTTTAAAATATGTTTTATGGAATTTTATTAATATACCATTTTACATTTTGCCACGATCATTAGTATATTTTGTTTTTAAAACTGAAAAAAACCAAATCAAAAGTCCCCTCCTAATTTATTCAGTATTTTAATTTGAGATGTTTCCCGAATGACGATATAAAGAAATCACCCTGTATAAATATTTTTATACATAGAAGTATAGTGATTATGCTATTACTATCCACATAATATCCATACACGCACCTGAATTTATTTATATATATATATATATACATGTATATGTATAATACGTGAACGAGTGGTAATGACAACGACAGCGAGAGAATATTAAAATAATGAAAAATAATTACACAGGTTAGGATTTGACGGACACCTTAATAGAATAAAATCAAACAATTTTGACTATCGTGTACCTAGGTATCGTGATATAATCACAATACGTTGTTGTGTGCAGTGATATATAATAATATTATATATGTACCTCTATTATACGATGGACGAGCGAGTATAATATTACAACATTATTATTATTACTATTATTATGAACGGGTTACCTATTATTATAATATTTGCCAATATGTGTACACGCGCGTTGTCTTTGTCCGTCACCGCCACTGTACGTGTATATATATACGGATATGTAAATTGATAGATATATCAACGAATATATATACAGACCCGTATTTGAGACTTATCTAAATCTTTTAATGTACACATATACAATTTCGAATTATATTATGTACTACACGTTACTACGTTTATATATATATTACACACTTTGATTACACACGAGCTAAACAAAGTAACGGACTCGTGCGTTTAAATATGTGTATATAGTGTTAGATGTATAGAGTAGCGTGCCGCTCGTACATATTATTATATACAATGTACATTATATATATATATATGCACAACATATTGTATGCGTTGATACAATTGTGGCTCGTGACTCGAGGGTGTCACACACACATTGACCTCTGTCAGGTCCGCTGATATTTCTATAATAATATCATAATATATAGGTACCTAAATTATTATTACGTGTTATATGAGCGCGGAGATGGGGTGGAAACAAGTACCGTCCGTCTATTTTGGTCCGAAAAGATAGTTCGCCATAAAATATAATACGGAATAGATAACTGTACAAATGTGTTTTACCTATATAATATGTACACCTATATTTATATTTAAATAAGAATATAATATATTGCCACTGCAATGCTTTTTTTTTCAATTTCTTTCTACCAATAAGTAGCTGGGGTTCGATAATTAAAAATTATAACGTATTACACACCTAATATCCAAATATATAGGGCGATTCAAAATTTATGTTATAGCCATTTTATCACATAAATATTCAAAATACAGAAAAATGTAAAATACGAAAGTTTTTTGGTTGAGAAACATATAAAATGATTTGTATATTTTATAATTGTTTTACAATTTATCGGGGGTTTTTGGGGATCAACTTTAGAAACTCAAATCGGAACCTATACTTTTTTTTTTGCAAACATATATGAGGACATTTTTTTAATACATTTTAGTGCTTGAACAATATTGTAAAACTCTATGCTTGAAAGATATTTAAAGTTTTTATAAATTTCTAAAGTTGACCACCCAAAATCCCCCCCCTAAAATATTGTAAAAAATTATAAAATATACAAATCATTTTAGATGTTTCTAAA
The DNA here is from genome assembly GCA_014851325.1 of Pentalonia nigronervosa. Lineage (NCBI taxonomy): Eukaryota > Metazoa > Arthropoda > Insecta > Hemiptera > Aphididae > Pentalonia > Pentalonia nigronervosa. The sequence continues at coordinate 59,304 of JACXSJ010001427.1, forward strand.
TCAAAAAAATTTCGTAACATATATTTTTCTCTATTTTGATTCAATAAAGTGACCGTAATATAAATGTTGAATCACCCTGTATAGAGGTATAATAAGTACCTACCTATAAAGATTGTACCCATTATTCGCTCTTGTCAACGTCATCCGTAATAATAGATGTTATTAGGACATTAAACAGTTGCTGTCGAGTTTCGGTGGTCAAAACGAGAGTAAACTGATGAGACTTTGCTTGCAAATCGTAATAGGTGCGGTTAATAAGGTTTTAATAAAATATTATGTCATATAATCATATGCACGTGTACGTTATATGCATACCACTAACAGGAACTTTTTATTATGATTTATGGGCTATATTGTGGTCAACATTATACATTCTACTATAAGCGAACCACTGGGCTACTACATTATATTGAATTCAGTTACCTATACATAACATTTTTAATCAAGCGTTTTATTGATAACTGTTAATAAACGTCAAAACAGTTACATTTTTAAGTTTTCTAAAAAAATTTGTTTCATATTCAATATCATATTACGTTGTATGTTTTAATGATAATTACAAACTAAAACAATTCTATTGATCTGATGTATATAAAAACATTTTTCTTTTTCTTTTCTATTCAAAAATAAAATCAAAGTTAACGAACATTTAAATTTTAATATTTTCTCTATCGATATATATATGTATTATATAAACAGATAATTAGATTAATCTATCTCTGTATTTGTTTAGGATTTTGATGTTGCGTTATAATGATATTATTAATATGCTATTCAGTATTTCATGTAAATCGATATAAGTTTATTAGAATTCCTCTAAGTCAGAAGATTTCCACCACACCGGTAGGCCTTCTTTCACACTACATTTCATATTGTTGTATCTTAGTTTAACAAATTTACATATTGTATATAAATATTACAGATTGAAAATATACTTTTATTTAAAATAAAAAAACAAAGTTTATTAGCTCAATGTTTGTAATATAATATAATGACGATATACTCGTATATAGAAAAAAATAATTCCATATATTATGTTTGCTAAAAAAAGTTGAATTTCTGTGTATTGTATTTGCATAAAACCTGTTCTATATTACGATATGTCATCTAAGGTAAGATAAATTAAATTTCTAAACAGTTTTTAAAATTGTTTAAACCTTATTTGTGGTCATATTTTAATCATTATGTTCAATAATAAATCAACTTTGCTATAGATTGGATGCAGTTTTAACCAAGAATTTGATTTAATGATAATAGTTAGAATTTTATATAACTATAACACAAATTAAGGAATTAGCTAATGTATTTTTGTGCACATGCTACCCGATGGAATCAATTTTGGCATTATCATAAATTATGATCTCCAAAAAAGGTTAGGTAAGTTAGTTTAGGAACCAGACATAGACTCATTGAATTTCCTAGCTGCTCCCACCACCATACATATTCAAATATCTATCACCTCAAAGTTACAGATGTTAATAAATCTACAAAAAATATCCTTATAAAGAATCGATCGTGTATTGCACTAAAAATTAATTGACGTGGTTCATTTTAATTTTATTTTTTGTACTCGCCATTGCAGCCAATTAAAACTCTCAAAACCGTCTTTAGCTTTTCTTAGGTTTCATTTTTCAACAGCATGTATTCAGCTTTGAATTTTGATTTATTTTTATTATTTAAAAATATTATACGCCAACGTGAATTGGACACCATAATAATACAACTAATCACTTTTTCATAAACACGTTTCAAAGCAGTACCGATAGTCATTCCGACGCAAAAAATGCAAACCTAAAGTTATTATGAATTTAAAACGTATTTACTATTTACATTATATTATTATTTATACGTAAACCTATATAATGTGTAAATAATATACATAATATATTATTTTACCTTATATCTATTGATTATTGTACTTAATGGTCTCGACAAATTTTGAATCTTACAAATATGGTAAAAGTAGTAAAGTTCAGCAGTAAACTTTACACGACAACGTGTCAATTATAAGTATTTTGAGACTTGAAATATTTCATAAGACGCAATGTCGTCATATTTTAAAACACTTATGGAATCCGAGTAAATCGCAAATCACAGTACATAAAAAATGAACAACAATAAATCATTATATTCCTAATTTGTTTCCTCCGTGTTTTTAGTACAGAAATTCCACGAATTCATAAATATATTTATTTCTATTATTAATAATACATACATTATTGTTCATTTTATTATTCACGTTTCATTCAAATACGAAGCCATAGAGTCTGTGAAGTAAAACCTTATAATATGATCATTGACAATAAAATATCATTACTTATTACGTCAATGTTAATATTGCATTATTACGAAAGTTTTCAATAATATTCTAAGTTTCCACGGATGTAGTGTGTGCAATCGGTTCTGCAAATTATTTTTACTAATTCAATCTTATAATATAATAGTTCAGTGTGTACTGTGCAGGGTGATTCATTTAAAGTAAACACTCATATCTCGAAAAGTAGTAGGCAATAGTTTTAGAAATATTATTCATATTTTACACAATTTGAAGTCATAACAAAACAATGTTTTTGAAAAAATTATAAATTAAATAAAATTATATTATAAATAGACTACGTGTAATATTATTTGTTATTAATTATCAATTACATAGCAGCTAGTATATAATATAAATAACATATAAGTAACGTGAAATTATGTAGGTTCATAAATCTCTCTCTGAACAGTGTACCTGCAATAAGTAATAACTCAACGATAGCATACTTCACAAGTGTATAGGTACTTAATTTATACTTGTTAGTTGTAACCATCGATTACTACAATTTTACACGGTTAGATAATAATATAATAATATTTAATACGTGTTCGTCGATTATAAACGGAAGCTCTTGGTTTGAATATTCAACACTCGTAAGTGGGACCATCGAAGTGCGTCTATCAATACCACAATCTATAATATAAATTATAATTATCTCAGGTGAGTGACATATTACTATAGCGAGGAAGCTATTATACATAGGCATTATGCAATTATTTATTAATATATATTACGACGATTGTAAACGATAACACGAATAATCTATTTGAGGTAACATCATACAACACATAATATATCATTGTATAATATTACATCGACAAAACACTCTTTCGCGACTGTAAATATAATACGACATAGGTATTATGCACATTATAATATTATGTTATATTTATTGCTTATACCCATAAACTGTGGTCTGTGCGGTCTGTAGCGGATCGTCGCGTGTAAGCACATTTAAGAATATTAAAACTTCAATTTTTCCATAATATATAAATTGTAATTATATTCGTTTGGTGTACCATTATTAAAACTACATATTATTATACATAAAGCAATTAGGTAGGTACCTGCA